>CM077796.1:29841989-29991989 GCA_039737535.1 Lagodon rhomboides
TGTGTGTGTGAGAGATGCTCTGTATGCCTCCATACGCGCACATTGTGTCTGAATGTGTGAATGTGTGCGCTTTCCACTGTGTGTTTGCAAATAATGTGCTTGCTTGAATCTCTGTGTGTGCGTGCATGTGTGTGTGTGTGTGTCTGTGTGTGCAGTGTGTGTGTGTGTGTGTGTGTGCGTGTGTGTGTGTGTGTGCGCTACAGTGTTGTGTTGTAATAGTCTGTCCCTACTTAACCTCAGCAGGATCTCGGGGCCAACTGGGTTATATAAAGCCTGCTGCTCTCTCGGCCTCACCAGCCACAGGCCTGAGCTCTGTGTGTGTGTGTGTGTGTGTATGCATGCCTACGTGTGTGTGTGCATGTATATATGTGTGTGTGTGTGTGTGTGTGTGTGTGTGTGTGTGTGTGAAGAGACACGGATAATTAAACAAATATATGACCGAGGCAGAAAGAGAAATTGTGTCTGATTCTCCTGATCAGATCCAGAATCTTTATTCTCTGAACTTCACAAAGACGTTCGACTCGGTGAAAGTCTGACCGAGTGTTCGGCGTTCAGCTCCCGACACGTCTGTGTGGAGCCAACAGACTCCGTATCGAGTGTTTGTTTATCTCTGCGCTTTAATCCAGCGCTCGCTGTCTGCAACGTGTCTGGATTAACACACACACACACAGGGTCACATGTCAAATTATATCAATGCATCAAGAGGGATTACGGGATCGCTGGGATTGTCAATCTCGTCCCAAACTCTCCACGTCTCCCCTCCTTCTGTCTTCTCTGTCTCGTGTGAAAACTTGGCAGAAATGTCTGAATCTGAGGTTCATCCCCCAAAATACAACTCATCATATTCAGGGTTCAATCTGAAATGAAAGTCAAAGAAAGGTCAGAAAATGCTGAAAAATGTTGATCGGTGTCCCAAAGATGACGTCCTCAGATGTCTTGTTTCGTCCACAACCCACAGATATTCAGTTCACTGTCAGAGAAGAGAGAAGAAACCAGGAAACATTCACATGAAGGAAGCTTGAATCAGAGAATTTGGGCTGTTTTGTCCGTAGAAAATTGCTCCGACTGATTCATCAATTATCCAAATAGCTTCAGTTAACGTAACGTTTGACAGCCGACTACACAGCTCGACGCTGCCGTTACAGCTTCAGATTTCACAGTTATTAATAAATCTGAACAGATTGCTCGTCAGGCTGCAGAACGGAAGACGAAGCCGACTTTTCTGCACAAAAGCTCCTGCGGGGGAAGAGTCTGACGGGGGGGAACCCATCGGCTCAAACGTCCTGACTCACCGCTCGGTTCTGGGACTCCAGAGCGAGGCTGTGTGTGACGGACCCGCTCCGAGGGCCCGTTATGAACCCGGAGCGTCGGGCGCTGAATCACCACCTGTGCTCATACGTCCCAGCAACATCGGTCCAAGCGGTCCTTCCATTATTCACCGTCTGAGGAGCCGCTGTAGGATCCGTCTCGGGTGACATCATCGCAGCCGTCTGTCTCCGCCGTCCTTCCTAACGAGACGGAGACGGACGATATTATAGGAAAAACATGTTTTTCTTGTGAGGGCTAAACAAAGTTTTATAACTCACACACACGTTCTTCCTCGTGTTCGGTTTTATAAAAGCCCTCCCCGTGGCGAGCGAGCGAGCGAGGCTGACATGTCTGACAGTAATGACGTGTTGACATCCATGTCACTGCTGTGTTGTCTAATGACGAGCACCTCGCGGCTCGCAGCCGCCGCTCATGTTTGTGACAGCAGCTTTTACGCCATCGGCCGCGGCGGCCTCACATCGTGGCCTTTGACGTATTGGAAATTCAATCTGACACTCAGCGCGGGAACGATCCGCCCGGAGGTTCGCTCAGTGACCCGTTAATCAGTTCCAGGAAAACACCGGGCCGGTGTGCTTACTCAGTGAGAGAGCAGGGTCGGTTCTGTTCAGCTGAACGTTTGGTTTACGCTGCAGTGCCGAACAGAACTAAAGACGGTCAAAGACTCTTTACTGGTGTCAGCTGAAGGCACAGATTTACACAGAAACATCCTCAGTAACATCAATAATTCTTGATTTGTGTGAGTGTTAAACTTTCTGTTGAAGAGAAAACTCGATCGATTTCTCAGCTTGTGTTGTTCTGATGGACGGTTGTTTCCTGGTGAAAGTGAACGAGGACATCGTTCTCTTTTTTTTGTTATTAGAAAAAACGCTATAATTAACTGAAGGTGTGCACGAGTCACATTTCACATTTTACATGTCGACAGTCAGGACGGTGGACCGACGAGACGATGGCGGAGGATTACGTGTCAAAGTGAAAAAGCACAAACCCAGATTTAAACCCGGCGCTCTCAGACTGACCCGACTTGTGTTCTGTCAGTTAAATGCTTTTAATGTGAAGCTGCAGCTGAAGGAAATGTTCATCTTCCATTCTCAGTAAATCAACACAGCGCTCTGAAGATACTGAGCAGCTGGTTTACCAGGAAACGCTGACGTGTCTCGAGCTCATCGGTTGGCGGGAAAGTTTCGACCCTTTCAGTAGCCGTTTTTAGACAGACAAGGCTGCAATGTGCCTCCTTGTCTGTCTAAAAGGGAGGTGTAATATTCCTCCTTTTCCAAACAGCCTCCACTTTTCCTCCTCTGGTAGGCGTCAACATGTGACGTGACGTGAAGCAGGAAGTTGGGCGTGAAGAGAAGCAGGTCGAATTTTTCTTCAAAATAAGAGCTTTACATTGCACCCCATCGGAGTTTAGAACTGGGTTCTTAGCGGGGGGCTTTTAATTTGAAAGTAGCGACCGCTATTAGCTCGCCGCTACAACAACAAGCGGACAACCAAGACAGCTACAGAGAGCGAGGAGACGCTAGCATCTCCCGGATCTCAGCGGCTTTCCAGCTGCTCATCTTCGTGGATGAAGTGACGAACTGACTGCTGTGATCAGCTGTTTCCTGGTTTTAAAACTCCCGGCTGTGGGTGCGCAGCAGTGCACGTCATCCACACCTCCGCCCATCTCAGCATTTGCCACCACATTGCCGCCTCGGATTTACAGCAATGGAGGCGCAAATAAGTGTAACGTTACCCTCCGAGGGCAAAACTGGTGGAACAAAACAGACCACCAATTTGACGACTTCTGTCTAAATCTACGGAGCGAGCCGCCAAAAGGACGGCAGATTGGTGGCTTACTGCCCAGAATAAAAACGGCTAGTGATGTGATAGACTTCTAGATTTCTGTTTGTATCTACAACAGGATGATCTCAGAGTCCACGTCTAAAATCTAATAAGACATGTTGCTGCATGAGTCTCATGAAGACGCTGCTCTTGAGATCGAAGCAGCAAAGGTGCAGATCAGTTTACTTTCCGGTGCGACACTCAGCGAGCTGTGCAGCCTTCCATCATTTCACACTCCGGGCAGGAAGAAGAAGAAGAGGTCCGTGGGATGTTCTGGTCCAGGGTGTGAATGTGATCCAGCTGCTCCTCCTCTGACACCAGATGTAGGAACGTGCCCAGAAAACTAGATGTTTCATAACAGACGTCGTTGTTTCCCCCGGCCTCGTTAACACTCACAGACGTCAGGTTATACGTCTGTAGTTTTGAGGCTCAGGCGAAGACGACTCAGGTGATTTCATTCTCTCAGAGCTTCACAACAGATCCCATCAGGTCAGCGTTGTGTTCCCTCGCCCGATGTCTTTGTTGTGCCTAGATTAGAGAGTGTTTCACCAGTTCGTAGAAAAAAGGATTTGTTGTCCTTAAATCAACTTGTGTGCCAGCAGCTCGTTAAATAATGATGTTGAGCCTTTAAAAAAAAAACCCAAAACATTTTACAGGCTCTGTTGTGACTCGGCTGATGGAAGAGGAGTTATTGATGCGTGTCCTCGGTGACCTCGTTCAATTAAACTAACAGCAGTCAAGTCCCTCTGATTAAATCTGCTGCTCTGCCGCCACATCAGAGCTCGCAGCTGTCGTTTAAAACCGCAGCCGCCAAGTCGCGCTGACGCTCCATCGTGACGCCGCCTGACGCCGCCTGACGTCGCGTCTTCACGTGTCACATCGTCCTGCAACACGTCAGATACTTCCTGCTCTGACGTGAACATCGGACCTGTGGATCTGCTCTGTGGAGAGGAAACATCCATCCATGTTCAAGAGCACAGAGAGGTTGTGACAGCGAGGTGAAGAGGAGAGACGATGTTAAAACTGAAGACGACAAAATATACATGAAGGTTTCTGCAGAACAACGATGTCGGGATCAGATATCTTACATTAAAACTGACCTTTGTCTCATTGACAGAGTGAAATATACGATTCTGATGAACAACAATCCAGAATTAAAACACAAAAACACTGAAGGGTTTTTTGCATTTTTGCCTCCAAAAAGAAACTCACAGCTAACTGATTATCAAAATGTTTGCCAATTATTTTCCTGTCAATCAATTAATCGACTGATAATCGCGGTGCTGAACTTATCGAGTTGTCTCTGAAACGCTATGTTAATTACGTTAACTAAAACTAAAACGAAACACGTTCGTCAACAACTTTTTTTCAGAGATTAAGACGAGATGATGATGAGTTAAAGGATTATTAAAATGTTTGCCAATTATTTTTCTGTCAATCCATTAAGCGACTAATAATCGCGGTGCTGAACTTACAGAATCGTCTCTGAAACGCTGTTGTTCGCCAACAACCTTTTTTCAGAGACTAAGACGAGATGATGATGAGTTAAAAATAGGATCTTTCATAATAAATACCATGACGAAATGTATTTTTTGTTCGCAGTGACGAGAAAGGACGGGACTGAAATGTAAAATGTTCAGATCAAACGCAAAAGAGTTTCTTGATCGCAGGGTTATTATTATTTTTCCACACGTCTGTCTCCGCTGAGAAAAAAATGTAAAATGTTTTGAGTTGTCTTCAATTAAACTGGACTAAATCTATGAAGGATAAAAATGTGACTAAATCTAAAACAGCTCTTAAGTGAAGCCGTCTGTCATGTTGTCAGACACTCAGAATAACAGCCTCTCGTGTGCTCAGAAATAATCTGCAGATTAGTTGATTATTAACAACGACAAGAAGAAATGATCTCACGCTGAAACCATCCATCCTCCAGCAGATTATTTCCTGCTCAGGGTTTCGCACCAGATCGGCCTTTAAAGCTGAGCTGAAATCTTCTCTCGTGCAGCTTCTGGAAGTTTCCATCATCTGGAAGAAAAGAGTTAGATTTACTCTGAAGCTGCTCCCGAGGCAGAAACACGTATACGTAGAAGAGTTTTGTTGGAGCTCAGACGGCCGTCTTAGACCTTAAACCGACATAACATGAAACAAAACAAGAGTGATCCCATCAGCGGCCTAAAGTCCATTATGACGGGGTGATCGGGTTAAAGGCCGTTAATCCTAAAGACAAACATAAAGGCAGAGGAGCTGCAGATTAGAGCGGACGAGGAAACGGCTCAGGAGGCAGCAGATGGAGGAACCGGTGTGTTTTATTAAAACATGAAGTGACCTCTGGTTTTATTTTTGTTTCTGGGATTATTCAGCTCGAGGACGGTCGAGGAGAATCATCCAGATATTTGGCATTAAAAATATCAAATATATAACAGATGAAGAATCACCAGAGTTAAAGTACAAACAAATCTGAGCCTCCAGCAGCTTTTCTGAGAAAACGTGCCGACACGATGATCAGAAAGCCGAATCAGCCTCTTTAAATCAGCAGTAACGGAACAGTTTTAACTTCCACGTATCGACAGTATTCTGTGTTTTTATTAAGAAAATGGGGAATATGTTGTTGTTAACGATGAAAATCAGTTGTGATAAACTGGATTAACATTAAGGCTTAATCCCATTTCCTCTGTTCACGCTTGCTCCCATCAGAACGGTCTGAAACGGGTCGAAACTCCAGGACCCTCATACATCATCAGTCTGTCTTCAGCTTCACGTCATCAAATACAGAAACAGCACCGGGTTCCTCACCTTGTCAGTAGCGGGGCTTTGTATGCTAACATTAGCATCCACACTGCACCGAGTACAGCAGCGTCACTGCTGGACGTTACGTTACGTTAGTCAAAGTTCAGGTGTTAAATGTCATCAAAGACAAGAAAATTCAACATTGAAATACATCAAAATGCAGGACTCTGGTGCACAAATCAGCAATAACAATGCTGCGCTAGCTAGCTAGCTAGTTAGCTACCGAGACGTCAGCAGACAGCAGCGCAGTGACTTTCTCTGCAGATGTTTGTGGAGCTAGAAGTCAGATTATCTTGGTGTCCTGCTGTGCTGCAGCCTGTGGAGCTTATAAACTAAATTATATAATCAACCTGTGGCTCGATCCTTTCAAGCAACCTGCAACAAGAACCTGCTCAGACTTGCTAACACCAAGTCTTCTGACCCCTCGATTCAGAGTCCCTCCATTTAAACACAACAGGATGTATCGTGTCGTATCGTATCGTATTGTATCGTTTCGTATCGTATCGTTTCGTATCGTATCGTATCGTATCGTATCGTATCGTATCGATATCGTATTCGTATCGTATCGTGTTGTATCGTATCGTATCGTATCGTAAATTGGTAGTGATTGTTTTCTGCTTGTTACAAAGAAAAGGAGAATATCTCATTGAAACAACAGAGTTTAAAGTGTCTGTGTGGAGGAACATGTGGCCCGATCACTTCACCCTACTGCTCTATTCCCAACAAATTTACTCTTTTTCAAACACACAATTTTACTTTATTAAAACTCAGTGATTGAACAGTAAGAGTTAATAATTTTGTCCTTTTTTAAAACACACTCTCTTGGAACATTTTAAACTGAAGTTAGGAGGCTTAATATCTCTGATGTTTCATACATTTTATTGACGGTTATTGTTTCTGATAATTGTGTTTTCTGTCTTGGTTTGGTTGGAAAACACGATTCTTCCTCTGCAGATTGTCTCCATGATGATTCTGTGTTTTCCTTCTGAAGATTTGAACATTTGCAGTTGATTCGTTGTGAAGCGAGAGGATCACGTTCACTAATCCTGCTTTGTTTGTTTGTGTTGTGTTTGTGTTTGTGTGTTCAGTTTGTGCGGCATCATTCCAGGTCTGAGCAGTGTGCTGCTGCCTCGCATGAACCCCTTCGTCCTGATCAACATGGCCGGAGCTCTTTCCCTCTGCATCACCTACATGCTCATAGAAATCAAGTAAGAGTTCATCGTTAAAAACCTCGGCTGCTTTCTGCGTCTGGAAACTCCTTCTTACTAATTTAAACTGTCCCGATCTTTATCTGCTCTCAGCCTGAAGTGTGTCCTGATGCAGGAGGAACATGCAGATACGGGACTCAGATTCACGTTGAATCATTTAGATGTCTGATGATAAAAATATAAGTGTGATGGAGTTTCCCCGTCAGTCCTCGTTAACACGAAGTCATCCTGCTCCAAACCTTAAAGATGTGACGAGAATTAAAGGTGTTCGTCACGTTTGTGCAGGACTTTATAGATGTTTTCTATCTTCTGTGTCAGTAACTATAACGCGGTGGACACGGCGTCGGCGGTCGCCATCGCCCTCATGACCTTCGGCACCATGTATCCAATGAGCGTCTACAGCGGGAAGGTGCTGCTGCAGGTGAGACGAACGAGCTTCAGGTCCTGATGATGATGATGATGATGATGATGATGATAAACTTTATTTACACTCTCAGAACTTCTCACAGCGAGCAGGTGGAGTGATCATTATTCTGTCGTGTCTCGTTCACAGACGACGCCGTCGCACGTCATCGGCCAGCTGGACAAACTGCTCAGAGAGGTGAGAGATTAAAACAAACCTGACGGCTGGATTGATTTCATATTTAATTGAACCTGTCTGTGTTCTGATCGACTGATGTCTTTAAAGCTTCACTCTACTGTGAAACATCTCCTCTGGATGTCCGTCCACCAGTAACATGAAACCTGATGTGTTTATTTAAAATATAAAGTCATAATCGTCATGAAGGTGATTAAAACACACGTACGATATAATTAATGTCAGAAAGGTTGGAAATTAAAGGTTATTCAGACTTTATCTTCACCCAGCTCGTGAAGTTGATCACTCTGATTGGTTCATTGTTCCTCTTGTGTGTCCGATCAGGTGTCGACTCTTGACGGCGTGCTGGAGGTTCGCAACGAGCACTTCTGGACCGTCGGCTTCGGATCTCTGGTACGTTTCTCAGCCAGAACACTTTGGCTTGTTGCTCAAAGAGCGGACCGACTCTGACTCGAGTCTCCATGATCAAAACGTGACGAGCTACAGCAGAGCGCTGTAGAGAGCCGGGCGGGAGTCTTTGGCGTCCTGTTTGATTCACAGTCGATTGTCGATTCAAAACAATTCTCTGTTGAGTGTCTCTGGTGTCCTGCTGAAACACAACATGAGACACAACTTCAAGATAAGTTCAAGGTAGATAGTCCAGGTGCTTCACGACGCTGCAGCTGAGCTCCTCTTAGAAAATAGATTTTTGACATTTATGAATAAGGTGAATGAATTTTTAGAGAGCGATAGTTCATCTGCACAGATGAGGAGACTGTAAACACACTCGTGTACGAGCACACGGCGGTTAAACTCCTCCATCACAGCTGGACACGAGACCTTCTCCTCACAGTTAGGATGATGCTCGCGTCGCAATAACCGCTTTAAATTCCAACAAAAATATCCGAGCTGCCTCGAAATGATCCGGTCGTCATCGACACCCTTCACGTACAACACGGTGCTGACTGTGAGTGATACAGGTGAGTGAACCGACGACGGAGATGAGGGATCGGCTGCCTTTCTTCTTATCTTTGACCTGAAGTGACGTTCACGATGATGACGACAAGACGACATCTTTATCGGTGGATTCAGGATCGATAACCCTCGTGCACGAATCACATGTGAATAATGGCCTTATTTTACACATCGTCCACGATGATACTGAGACAGAAACGGAGGATTCATGGCAGAGAAACAGTGAAATCCTCCCAGAGTTTCATAAATCCTGTTTTCAGGAGCTCAGGTCTCATTAAGAAGCAGCCCCCCTGGCTCCTCACGTCGTTTGCGTCCTGGATGAGGTAATAATCAGAAATTCAGACGCAAGATTCAGATTTTAGTGAATGAGTTTATGTCAGAGCACCAGGTGTGTGTCTCCACCTCACCTGCCTCGTCTGATCTCCATCTCCTTAATTCCTGCTGTTAGTCTGTTTGTTTGCTTCGTCTCAGTGTTTGTCTCTAGATTTCTCTCCCTCGCTCTCATTCGTCGGTTCGGAGCGACGATCTGCAGGGATTTGTTCACCCAGACGAGAAGACGGAACAAGTCATTCATGCGGAGATATTCTCTCTCTCTCTCTTTCCGTCTCCAGTTTTTTTTTTTTTGGCGGGGACGCTGTTGTTGTTGTTGTCGTCGTCTGTGTTTCACGTCGTCGTAGCGACGGCAAACAAGCCCAGCTGGCCTTCAGGGCGGCTGAGGTCGTCCACGAACACAACGCTCCAACGTCTGTCTGCTCTTTTAGCAGCGACGCTCTGCCGTCAGAGAGGAACACAAACTATTAATTACAGCTAATTTAACAGAAGTTTGTCGGCCCTGGAGGTTAATCACTGCTGGAAATAGCAGTCCCTGTCTGTCCTCTTTCTGTGAGGCTGAAGACTCGTTTGTCCGTGTTCGGTTTTGTTGGATTTTGGCAGTGTTTCTTGTAATTGTAGAAAAATCCCCCAGGTGGAGACTTACAACACCAGTAAACCCCGAGAACATCCACACGTGTTTTAATCAGCTTTATGATTAATTGTCAGCCACAATAATGTAAATTAAAGGAAATAAAACAATTATTTTAATCCTATTTAAAGCTGGAGGAAACTATTTAATGATGAAGAGAATAAAGAATAAAGACGTAAACATGCAGGTACGTGTTGAGAGTGAACACGCCTCATTTTTCACAATAAAAGTCCCCTCTTATTTTGTTATTTGGAGGTTTTCATCATGAAGCAGCAAAATCAGGAAATGCAGCTTTTTAGCTCCGTAGAAAACAACGCAGACTTCTGACTTCTCCTCTCTACATCTGAACACAAACATCTGAACTTCACATTTTAAAAACAGGCTCGTTACTTTAGTTTGATGCATCTGAGCTGAATTATGGATTATTGTTATTTCCCAACATCAGCAGACTGATGTCGACCTATCAGACGCATCACGCACGCAAGCAGCGAGACAAGACAAAGACGTAAAAGACGTGAAAGACGTAAGAAGCCGTGAACAGACAGAGAGGGAGGCTGGAATGTGGAGAAAAGGCGTGTTAGTGCCTCGTATCTGCAGAGAGTTTCTGATTTTCTCTCTTTGTTGCTGCTCGGGACGCTTTACAACCCAACATGTGTCTATGTGACGTCCTGGGAATGAGACTCAACCATCAGCTGTCTTTGTGGTGCGTTCAGGAACAGCTGGGACAAATCCTGCTGATTCTACCTTTAACTTTAATAGTCTTTGAGTTATATTAATATGACGTGAGCTTCAGTTAGCTTTGACCACAGATGTCCTTCAGAGGGAGACTTTTTACTCTGATACTCTGAGGACATGTCAGAGCCTGTACTCTATTACTTTACTGGAGTAAAGAAGCTGTATCAGTACTTTTACTGGAGTAAAGAAGCTGTATCAGTACTTTTACTGGAGTAAAGAAGCTGTATCAGTGGGATTCATTTCTAACATTGCAGCAGAGCTCTGGTTCATTTTGAATCTCGATCTACTGGTTTTGCTGAACTCTGATTCGAATCAGATTAAAGAGATTTAATCAATATCTGTGTTCATTTAAAAGATAAGTCATTTTTTCCAATGTCTCAAACTTAAATTTATTTCTGAACTTTTCTTCAGTCAGATAACGTCTGAACATCCAGGACACGTAAAGACGAACATGTCCTTGTTTTAACTTAAAAACCCTCCGATGTTTCCTATCTCATCGTTTTACGTAACAAAGCGAGCCCGTCGACGTGGTCGGGTCCAAATTTAGCCCATGAATGTTTCACATGGTTTTAAAATCATGATTGTTTATTATCTCTGCAGGAGCGGATGTGATTTCTGTCTGTTTATGAAACAGTGAATTGGTGGGATGACGCGGCGACTGAGTCGTCTCATGCAAATTAATCCCCCTGTTACTGTGTGTGTGTGTGTGTGTGTGTGTGTGTGTGTGTGTGTGTGTGTGTGTGTGTGTGTGTGTGTGTGTGTGTGCGTGCCTCCTGCCGCCTGCAGGTGGAGCAGCGCTCTGTGTTTACATCCGTTTATTGCTGTTGTTATTTGTGTTATCGATGCTGCTGCTGTCGCTGATGTTGCTGCAGTTACACAACTGTTGGTTGTTGGCCCACCGCTAACAGAGCAGCTGTCCAAACTGATCTGACCCCGCTGACTGCACTCGTGCCCCACGGGGTGTGTGTGTGTGTGTGTGTGTGTGTGTGTGTGTGTGTGTGCGCTCCCTGTCCTCTCGAGGTCTGTACATTCCTGTGAGGACGGTAAAATTAGCGAACAAGGACAAAACGAGGCTCAGTTCAGTGTGTGAGGTCAGATTTTGACTGTTGAGGTGAGGAAGACTCTGATGAAGGTCGCTGAGTCATTTTAACAAAACGTTTTGATGGTTTTCTTCGTGAAATGTGTTTGATAAAAGAAAAACACCAGGACTGAAGAATAAAATTCAGTTTGAGCTGCGTAGAAAACAAAATCCATCAGTATTATTCTGTCTTTAGCCATTTTTCTTAATTTACAGAGAACTGAAAGAGAAACAACGACCCTCTTCTGTAGGAATTTATACATTTGCTCCTTTTTTTTGACAATTTTTTATGTCTGACACCACGTGAGGCCGTACATTTGAGACTGAAGCTTTTGAACAGCGTCCGAGGCCCAGATCAGTTTGTTTTATTGATTTTAAGAAGCCTGAACAGCAAAAAGAACAAGAAAGAACAGTGAAAGTGAAGTGCAAGTTTTGCAAATCGGATCCAAACAACAGTTGGAGCTGGTTTGAAATCAGATTTCTGCACGTGCATCTCAGTCGGGACACTTCAGCCTCTCATCACGGATTTCAAAGCATCTGCAATCCTGCAGATGAGCTGAATCCAGACCGCTACGAGCAGAACCAGCAGAACCGTAAGAAGACGACAGAGGACGACAACAAGTCTGTGGAGTGGCTCTGAAGTTCACTCTCCAGCTCCAGGGATTTGAGTGGTGGTTTGTTTAGAGAGCGAGATGGTCGGTAACGCTTTGTGTGTTAGCACGTTGCGTTAGCGCTGCTCTGTAGCATCGCTTCTGTACCTTTGTCTTTCCTCGTTCGTTTGCTTTACTGCTGCTGCTTTTCTTGTCAACCAAAAAAGTCACAGAAGCTCGAGACGAGATTCGCTCAGAAAGCTCAGCTGACGTCGATGCAGGAAATCAGACCCGAACAATCGATATGTTGATCTTTTTAAACTTTCATGTATTATATTAATTATTCCCCTCCTGCCCCCTGCCCCCTGATATCTTCCTCCTCCCCTCCCGCCCTCACCCCTCCATCCCCCTCTCCACCTTTGCGTTTCAGGCCGGCTCCGCCCACGTTCGTATCCGCCGTGACGCCAACGAGCAGCTGGTTCTGGCTCACGTCACCAACCGCCTGCTGCCGCTCGTCTCCACGCTGACGGTCCAGATCTTTAAAGACGACTGGACGCGGCCTCTCCTCACCGGGACGCTGTCCTCTCCCTCCGCCCCCTCGATGGGTCCGGCTGAAGGCTACGCCGCCCTCTCCGCCTCCTCGCTGCCTCCTCTGCTGATGTCCTCAGGAGGAGAGCTGGACCCGCTGACCTCCACGCCCTCCAAACCCACCAGCCCTCCTCCAGAGTTTGCCTTCGACACACCGGGGAGGAACATGCAGCCGATGGTGCTGCCCGCCCCGGGGCACCACGCCCACAGGCCCTACGGAAGCCTGGGACTCGCCTACGGAGCGTCTCCCTACGCAGGGATGCTGAATCAGGGGCTGGCGCGGCCCGGCGGCGGGCTGGGACTGGGTGTGCAGGGTCTGGGTGCCGGGTACGGACTGGGCGTGCCTTCCTCTCAGAGCTACAGGACTGCCTACGGAGGGGCGCCGGCTCCGCTCCGGTTTGGAACCAGCAACCCTCTGGCTTCACAGTCGCAGTACAGACAATACCGACCCTGATTGTACCGGACTGGAACTCTTGAGATACTTTGATCCGTGATGGAGGTCAAGTTTCTGCTCGGCTCAGATATTTAAACGTCTGAGGAGATTTATTTGGACCACAAGATGGAAACTTCAGAGGGTGAAGACGATTCTTTGGAGGTGTAAAGTTTTGTCCGATGGTAGAAAAGAGATGTATTTATGTGGGGACCAAGAGGATCAGATTCAGTCTGTTTGAGACTCTTGTTAGAAGTTTTGGGGTTTTTTTTTGTATAAGAGAAAAACATCACAAACATTCCTGATGGGAGGAAATTAATTCTTCAATTAAAAGAATTTCCAGCGTTACATTTTTTGAATTTCAGGCATTTAAAGGAAACCAGAGAAAAAGAGATGATGTTAATGTTCCGGACCAAACTGAGGGAGAAGATTTATACTGTAGTGATTTAATCATCGGGACAGACGTCGGCACCAAAGTGTTGCCTTAAAGTGTTTTACGGCCGCTCGACCTGCAAACATAAAGATATCGTTTAAAACCAAAACATGTTTGTTTTCATTTGTAAGTAAGAATCATTGGTTCGCTCCTCCTCCGCTGTTTCACCCGACTGTAAGTTCATGAATAAAACTTCTTCAGTCAAGATGAACATCTAGAGGACGAACCTGCACAGTCTCAACACGAACAACAGGACGGCGTCTCTCTTAAAGCAGCAACGCAAATTTGCGACACAGACAGGAATCAGCAGGTTCATCGGGTCCGTAACAGTTTATTAACGTTAAAACACCAAAGTTACAAACAAACTCGCTGGTCGATGCAGCGAGTAAAATTACTGTTTTTATCTCAGCAGTCTGGTGGATTCGAAGAGAAAACAGGCAGATAGAAAGTCCAACATTTCCAACAGTCTCACTGTCTTTATCATTTTTTGTGTCGTTTAAAACACGATGATGACAAATACAAACAGATCTGCCATCCCATGAGACGCCTCGTGACGACTGTTTCACACAACACGTCTGGTTGTTGCCTTTATTCTCTTTGTGCTTCATGATTGTGAAGAAATGTTCTAAAACACTAAATCTGTAAACACGGAGCCAGACGGTTGTGATTTCCATGAAGAGGACCGTCTGGTGTTTCTGTGCTGGGAGAGAAGATCTGACTGGTTGTTGGTGGTTTTTATTTTTATTTGTGTTTTTTAATCTGAACTCGAGGCTGAGTGTCGTAAAATCACCTTCATTCATTTCACAGGTTTCTGGTGCCTTTCTCAGGTTTAAGGAATCAAAAAGACGTGAAAATATTAAATTGTTACAGAAGAGCTGAGAAATCAAACTCTGGTAACTTTGGAAAACAGTTTTAGTTAAACACTCAGCCGTCATGATGTTCCCTGTATGTTTATTTAAAAGGAACAACCAGGACTCTTTATTAAAAACATGTGATGAAAGTTTGTGTCCAGCTTCTTTCTCATCATCTCTTCTTCTGTTGTTCTGGTTCTGTGTGCTGTGTTGGTTTGTTTCCTGTCACCAGACTCCCTTAACAAATGTAGTGATTTTAAGAGGTGTCGAGTGTGTTGAGGAACTTAACGAACTTTGTGAAATGGCTACGACAAATTCTAAATCACTGGTGCCTTCCTGTAAATTCAGCATTAAATGTAATACATGTAGCCAACTATTAATCACAATTTCACCAGACTCCCTTAACAAATCAGCTAATTTAAGGAGTTGTTGAGTTAAAACAAACTTTCTAACGTAGTGAAACTGTGTCTCTGACAGATTCTAACTGGTTGTGTCCTTGTTGTAAATTCAGCATTAAATCAGAAGCTGAAGTTGTTTGTCTCCTTGTACAAAGTGTCAGTTTGTGGCAGCATGTCTGTACCAGCCTGTCTGCTTCTGTGTCTAAAGTGCTAAAGTCTTACCTGCCAACACTGATCAGCTGTTTGAACACACTGTTTACACTGATGTCACCATTTACACTCCATTTATGAAAGCAGAAACATGTTATTGATCTAAACATGTCACATGTTACAAAGACACTAAACAGGAACAATATAGGCTCCTTCTTTGTCCCCGTGGAGAAAGTCCCCAGACTCCCTTAACAAATGTGTCAGTTTAGTGAGTTGTTGAGTTGGAGACACTTTATAAACTCTGTGAAACTCTGTCTCTGACTCATTCTGCATTATCTGTCAGAACAATGAGCTGAAAGATAATTTCATAAATTATAATTGTGATTAAACAAACGAGGGGAACTGCACCGCTTGTCGTCTCGTTCGGACTCTCTTGGCGAAGCTCGCAGCCCGACGCTGTTCCTCCTCCTGCGTTCTCTCTCAGCCACACGTTGCCCTGCTTGCATAATAATGTATGACACACTTTAGCAACTTTGCAGCGTCTGGTCATTATTTTGTCCCCTGCAATCATGTTATTTTGTTGGCCCGCAGTTCGCCGCCCTCGCATCCTCATCAGCCCAGAAAATATTCAAATGAATGAGCGGCGCTGCGGGCCGGCGAGTGAGGCTGAGGTGAGGAGACAGCTTCGAGTCCGGCAGAGTCGCAACGTGTTAGGAGGCCAACAGACTCCTGACCCCGTTACTGAAGAACCCGCCTGGTCTCCAAAAACCACTAATAGGCCCAAGTTCCCCTTTAGTTCCAGACCAGTACTCATTGATCACTGGGTCTGTTCAAAATCTAACGAGTGGAAGAAGATCAGGCGCATTTTCCCACTGAGAGAAAGCGTTTTCCCAGGAGTTTAGTCGGTTAACGAGGTGGACGTTCACAGGCTCGGGTCCAAACTGTGATGAAGATGAAGCGACTGTGGACGAGCCAAACACAAAGCCCAGTGAGAAACAACCTGGACCTCTGCAGGAGGAACTGGGGAACAGCTAGAGCAGAGCTGACGGCAGAATTCAACCCGACACCTCGCCCACGAGCAAACAGCTCCATTAAAAGATGGTTCTGGTTTCTTCTGTAGCGGCTGTAGAAGAACCTACCAGAGTCCATTAGACAGTCCAGTCTGAGTCTGATGATGCTTTTAAGACGCCTCTCAGGACCCACTTTATTCTCCGGCTTTTAATTATATTTAATTGGTTTATGTTTTACAGATTTGTGGGGTTTTATTTTATGATCACGTGTCGTTACACCTGTTTGTGTGAAGCACTTTGTTCTGATCTTTAAGTGCTGCTGTATATAAATGAAATGAAACTTGAAGCTTGATCTCTGACCTGAATCCCATCCAACACACTGCGGACTGACGTTAACCCCGACTGTGAGCCTGACCTGATGACAATCATCATCTGAACAAGGCGTCGCAGCATCATCTGCTGTTTCCAATCAAATATGTCGTTCTGCTTTCTGCATCAGTAGATGCTGCTGGGATCTGATCCCGTCTCTCAGTGATTGGACTGAGTCGATGAGCCTTCGGACTCACAGATGCTTCCTCAAACTGGACTCTCCTGGATTGTATTTTTGTCTCACTGGTACCTGACGAACCAGAACAGCCTCTGTCTTTGGACTGATGCTCCTTATTCTGCTGCTGAGCGGGTTCAGATCTCAGTTAACGCTCTCGTCTCAGTCGTTCACTGGAGGTTGTTTTGTGGTGTGTCGTGATCTTTGCAGCCTCGTGAAGCAGCCGACAGACTTCCTGTCTCATTAAATGTTTACGACACCTTCTTAAATGAATCTAATCTAAAAACAGTTAAAGTGCATCTTCACACACACACACACACACACGGACACACTGAGCTCCCGTTGTCTGTCCTGAAACCTGTTTAAGTGCCTCGTCTGAAGAATTTCATTTCCTCTGCAGAAGAGGATAATCCCTCCTCTGTTTTTGTTCGCTGGCTTTTGGAAGAGATTTTGACCAAACAATCAAAGAAGTACTTTGGCCTCGGAGCTTAGCGGGGCTTCTGCTCCCTGAGCGTTGGATGTGCTCAACGGCCCTAAGCCTCTAAAAAGGTCCCGCGGCATTTTAAAGTTCAGAGCCGCGGCGTTTGTATTAGTGTTGACTTCACATGCTTGTTACAAAACAAATGGGGGAGAGCCTTTGTAATCTGCGCTGAAAATCCCCCGGAAAATGAACGAGATCTGTGCCGCGTCTCGGCTTTCTGGGTCAGCCCGGCACACATGGTTCACACCGCCGAGGTCACCGACGACCGCGTGCTCATGCCACTGCAAACGGCAAAGGACGGTTCAGTGGCGTTTTGGTAAATACACAACACTTTTTCTTTGTTCATTCTGCTGTGACTGACTGAAACAAGTCTTTCGGGTCAAACTACAGTAACGCATCGAGAGTTTCAGGTCTGAATGACGTCTGATGAAACAAAATCACACCTCAACATTTTCACGTTGTGCAGACTGCTGTTTCTTCGAAGTCAGGTGAAGTGTCGTAGTCCACAGAACAGTTCTGGAGCTTCACAGTAAAACAGAGTTGCAGCATTCTGCTAAACAACTGAAGCAGCTGGAGACTTGATTTAAAAAGGAGAAACTGTCTCAGGAGTGAAGCTGCTGTCGCCTCTCCTCCTCCTGATGATATAAAGTTCTCCTCTCCTCCTCCTGATATGGGATTCTTGATTTAAGTCTCCAGCTACTTCAGGAGTGAAGCTGCTGTCGTCTGCTGGTACGGCAGCAGCTTCACTCCTCATATCATATCCCGATGATATAAAGTCCTTCTCTCCTCCTCCCGATGATATAAAGTCCTCCTCTCCTCCTCCCGATGATATAAAGTCCTCCTCTCCTCCTCCTGATGATATAAAGTCCTCCTCTCCTCCTCCTGATGATATAAAGTCCTCCTCTCCTCCTCCCGATGATATAAAATCCTCCTCTCCTCCTCCCGATGATATAAAGTCCTCCTCTCCTCCTGATGATATAAAGTCCTCCTCTCCTCCTCCTGATGATATAAAGTCCTCCTCTCCTCCTCCTGATGATATAAAGTCCTCCTCTCCTCCTGATGATATAAAGTCCTCCTCTCCTCCTCCTGATGATATAAAGTCCTCCTCTCCTCCTCCTGATATGGGAGACTTGATTTAAGTCTCCAGCTACTTCAGGAGTGAAGCTGCTGTCGTCTGCTGTCAGACGGCAGCAGGTTGAACAGACCGTGGATGTTGTCTTTTAGTACCCACTGATGTTCTGGCTGGTTCCAGAGCCTTCCCGTCCCGGGCCGTGATGAACCAGGCCGGTTTGTGATGTTTCCAGTCAGGATGCTTCCTGTTGCTCGACCAGAATCTGGCTCCTCAATTTATCCTCAGTGATTCACAGGAACCTGAAACTGTTCACCTGCTGATGTAGACAGGTGTGTGTGTGTCTCCGCCTCCTCCTTTCTAAGATCAACAATCAGCTGCTTGGTTCTGCAGACGCTGAGCAGCAGATTGTTCTCTGAGCACCAACATGAACTCTCGTGGTTCAACGTTACGTAGAGAAGGTGCGACTGCCAATCCAAACTCTCTGCTTGTGAGGAAGTCCAATGTCTATTTGCAGAAAACCCAACATTTAAGAAAACGAAACCTCTCAGAGGACAACACAATATGACGTGTTGTGTTTTGACCCTCAGGGCCACCGTAAGACACTTTAACTTTAAATCTATGAGAAGATGATAAATATGAAAAAAGATAATAAAGGTGAAAAAGTGAACAGATTTTATAAAACGACTGTTTGTGTTAATGTGGCTGCTGCAGCAGTGTCAGTGAGGTCATAGTATTAATGATGTCAGAGTGCGGCTGAGGTCACAGCGTCTGCTAACTGGGGCAGAAAAAACTGAGGGGGGCGGGGCCTGTGACATCACTGACACCTGGATCGTCCAATAGACTCACAGAGGTGTATGTCATATATGTTCTTACTGCATCAGCATCCGCAGGAGGCAGCAGCGCTAAACAGAACGAGGCCACTGTGTTAATCTGTGTGTGTGTGTACGTGTGTGTGTGTGTGTGTGTGTGTGAGAGTGTGTGTGTTGTGTAACGTTGGCAGTGAACACTGTGTTCAGACCGGCGGGATCACTGCATCTGTTTACAGCGACCTGCAGATTAAATCAGACCTCACACTTCAAATAGAGACTAATCCAACACACACACACATAAACACACACACACACGTACAAACACACACTCACACACACACACACTCACACACACATACACACACACACGTACAAACACACACACACACACACACTCTCTCTCTCTCAGCGTCCTGCGGGAACATTAAAGTCGGCGATCTAATCCAGCGAGTTCAAATAGAAACACTTAGTTTGAGAGTTTGAGTTGTAATCATGGAGTGTGTGTGTGTCCAACATCCGCCAAAAAAACACACACACACACACACATCCATACTATCTCTGTACAGCTGATATCTCTTCACGTAGCTTCCTGTTGACGCACACACTCCTGTTACATGTGCTCAGTCTGGATGTTTAAACTCCGGACGAGTCGGATCTCCGTCCAGATGTTCTGCAAGTTTCAATCAAATATTCAGAAAATCAGGAAAGAAAACATGAATTAATTTTCATCTGTGACACGAGCTTCCCTCCTCCACCTCTGAAGAATATCCTTAAGACCTGACGGATATATTAATATTATTATATGAAAGCTGTAACTTGTTCGAGCTTCTGCAAAAGACAGAACGGTGCTAAAATGTAAAAAGCCGTAAATGAATCTCAAGTTTTCAGCAGAAAAGACATAAAAAGACCATCTGAACTCCTCAGACTCCGTCCAGACGAACAACAGTACCTCCTCGTTGTGTGTCAGAGGTCACAGTTGACCGCCACACTCGGGCTCAGACGGGCCGCAGTGTCTCGGCTGGACCAGCAGGGCGGCGCCGTCGAGCCGAACTTGAACTCGGCTCAGTTTGACGTTGATGCTGTTTGACGCGTCGCCGCCTCCTCGCTCAGCCGCAGTCAAACACAGAGTGCCTCACTCCCATTAACAATGCATAGAGAGAGAGTGTGTGTGTGTGTGTGTGTGTGTGTGTGTGTGTGTGTGTGTGTGTGTGTGTGTGTGTGACTCTGGTATTTGATCCGACAGAAACTTCTATCATTTCTGCTCTTTTGATGTTTCTTGTTTAAATGAAACAGAAATATAGTTTACATTTAATTGTTTTAATGTAAAGTGATTTATGGATACAACATGTTATTATTATTATTATGATTATTGTTCACCACAATAGTTTTACGGCTGTGACTGCAGTTTTAATTACACACATTTCTCAGGTTTTCAGACGTAATGTAGCACAAGACGACATGTTCCAACGGATCAGAACAAACCCGGACTCATGACCTCAGTCTGATGAAACCACAACGATAAATTAAAGGAGAATTATGACAAAATGTAAATTAAATTACACATTTTCATTTCATTTCGTTTCTGTCTTCGTTCATATTTAAAGCAGATAGTTGTGTGTTGGTGTGGCGAGCTGAACCGTGGTGTCATCAGCAGGGCGGGTTCTGTTTGTTGGTGTTTGTCGTCACACTTTATTAGCGAGTTGTGTTTTTATTTCTGGAACATGTCCATTGATCTGTTCCTTATTGATAACCCAACACTGACGTGTTCATCCCGCCTCGTCTCGTCTCATCAACAGAAACAAAACATAGTTTCCGTTATGAAGGATCCACTGTTCGCTCACCATCGACGTGAAAAAAACGTCGTCATAGTTTTCGTTAACATTCCCACCATTAAACTTCCCTCGTCTTTACTCTCCTCTTCACTTTAAAGATTCAAAACAGTAAATGTTCTTCGTTGATTTGAGCCGTTCGTCAGAAGAAGACTGAAAGAGATTCCTCAGTGTGAAGAAGAGGAAACGGCACATTTCATTTGGGCCTCGAGCAGAAAACAAACAGTTTGTCGAAGCTCCGAACAGCCTCTTTAAAAAACCGAGTGGAAGTCGATAATATCTTTTGTTCCCAAAGTGATTCAGCTGCGTGTGTGTGTGTGTGCGTGTGCGTGTGCGTGTGTGCGTGTGCGTGTGCGTGTGGTCATACATGTGTGCAGCAGTAGGTGTGTATCGACTGTGGACGGACAGATGGGTCGGTTTGGTTTGTTTAGCAGAAACACTCAGAGGGCAGCGGGGTGAGCCGTGTTTCCATACAACAGCAAACTGCCACAGGGTGAGAGGGGGAGGGTGTGTGTGTGTGTGTGTGTGTGTGTGTGTGTGTGAGAGTAAGGGGGTAAACACGGCCCAGAGGTCAGTAAACATGTGACCTGGATATTTGCTGGTTTTTGAAGGTCGGCAGCTGTTTGGGGGAAAGAGGAGACAGGATGACGACACGTACGGAGCGAACAGAACCGAACAGAACCGAACCCTTTTTTAATAATGTCTTGGTGATAAACGATAGCTAACAGTGTAGATTTAATATCAACATACGCATGTTTATTGTTTATAAGCACTTGAAATGTGTTTAAAGACATTGAAGAACGTGAATAAAAAGTATTATTAGTCTTTATGATTGATTATTATCAGAGACACATTTATTGAGTTTAACTTAATTACCTAACATGTTATTTCACACCTTTACGAAGCCTTTTCTTCTCTGAGAGGCTTTTTTAGCTTTTCTTCTTTGAGGTTTCAGACCAAACTGTTGGTCTTCTCTCCTGAAAAGAGGTAAATATGTTTGTCTGTTTCTGAGATGATTAAAAACCTACAGAATAAACATCACAGATAGAACCAGGAGGTAAAACGTCCTTATGAAAACATTCCCCTTGTTAAACAGTGATCCCTCTTGATTTAAGGTGGACCTCTGTTCTGATCCGGACTCAGACACCATCCCGACCGAAGCAGCTTTTTTTGCGACCTTTATGAAACCAGCCGCTTTAAACTCTCGGGCCGACTGCAGGTGATGTTACTCAGCCAATCAAATCTGTGAGCTCAGTTCAAACTGAACTTTACGTTTGTTTGGGTTGAATTTTCTTTTTCTCTCTTGTCGTAGACACAAAACCACTTTGGTCAGGATTCAGAAAACATCACGTTTTGGTTTTAAATATGTGTTTTAGTCGCCACAGAAACAGCTTTCTCTGTCGTACTCCGGCTTCAGATGGGAGCGTGAGGCTGATGGTTGTTTGTCCCAACACGTCAGCTGTGTGATGAGCCTGCGACTCGTCCAGGAGTCACTCCGGCCTCCCTGTGAAGGATGAGCGCCTACAGACGACAGATGAATTAAGTGTTTCACATAAATGTAACCAGACTGTAACTCGCTTGTCAACATGATCGGGATCACTTTCGCAAATACGACTACAGCCCTGACGAACCTGACGACAGCTTCTGTCAGGGTCTCCTGAGGTGATGCGGTCTCAGGTGACCTGAAGGTGACCTGACGGTGGTCCATGTAGTGTCTGATGCACCGGAGGTTTTTTTTAATGGCGGTTGCCCAAAATAAGAGGCGCCGGCTTCTGTCTGTGCTGCAGCTTTTCAAATCTGTCTGCCTACATTACCCACAATGCATCTCAGCCACTATGGTTGACATCACTGCAGGCAGCTTCCTCTGGAGCCACAGAAGGTTGTAAAAGAAAAATGGTGGCGTCGTCCTTTAATGGAGGTTCAGTCAACACATGTAGGTCTGTGATCGGCCCGAGAGAGGGAGCCAAGAGAGAGAGAGACGGGCGTTCAACTACCCCCACCACACACACACACACACACACACACACACACATACAGTCCAACACACACACACACACACACACTCACCCTACATAAGGCTGCTCATAGACACTTATCGCCACCCTTGACTAACCCCATTGGCAGCTCTGCTCAGTGTGTGTGTGTGTGTGTGTGTGTGTGTGTGTGTGTGTGTGTTTGACGCTCATGCGGGCCGACAGCCGGGTCTCCGGGTCACTCTCTGGGACGTCTCAGGGCCCCCGTCAGTCCTGGCCGCCCGCCAAACTGTCTCCCTCACGGGGCGGCGACGGTGCCTCCCCTCTGTACCCGACACACACACACACACACACACACACACACACACACACACACACACTCACATACTGTACATTATGTTTTATAGGTTTTTTTTTTAGGTTCAAACACGTGAACTCATCTTTCTGTACGACATGAACCTTTGTGTGTGTGTGTGTGTGTGTGTGTGTGTGTGTGTGTGTGTGTGTGTTGACAGTGTTCACTTTTTCACCGTCTGTAGTTTGAACTATAATTTTTCCACAATGACTGTTTTAGTTTTCGGTGTTTTTATTCCTGATTTGTAATTTTGTAAAAACAAACTTTATTGATTGATTGATATGAAGCAGATCTTTTGTATCAGCTTGAAACAGGACGATCAATATATATATTTATTTAACATTTTTCATGTGTTCTTTTAAACTTTTATCACTTGGCTCAGGTCAAATTAAATATACAGAAATATTGTTCCATTGTGTTTAATATAAAACAAATCTTTAACTCATTTTGTTCATTTTTAATAACAGTTGATTTAAATTAACAGCAGCAGCCTCGTTAATGTTGTGTCGCAGTTTTTGAGGCCGAATATGACATTTTTTTAGACTCATTTACTTTCAAATTTGACAATAATATGAATTATTAATGCTCAATATTTTGTGTTTCTGCACAATAATTCAGTTCCTGGCAGCACGAAGGAAGTTTTAAATCCGCTCTGATTAGTTTGTCTTTAACTTTATTTTCCTTTTAATTCTTTTTACATACATTTAGTTTAATAAGTCACATTTATAAAGAAACGTGTGATTTATTACAGGAGAGAGACCTACGGTGGCCCTGAGGGGTCATTGTATTTTCTGAATTGTTGTGCTTTTTGGGCATTCAGAGCCACCGTACGTGATTTAAAATGCATTATTTTAATAAAAAAAACACATAAGTTCCCCTTAACTTTATATGTACTAACTGAATAAACACATCGATTCATTTAATTTATTCACATGATAGAAAAACTTTGTACTAAATGTGAAACTTTGAACTTTAATATATAATCAAGAAACTTAAATTCAGGAGAAGGGAGGTAATGTTTATTGCAATAAAACATTTCCAGCTTCTTTCTTTCGTCAGCTGGTCAGACGTTTCTTACGGAGGAAAACTGGCATACAGCAGTTTTTAAATCAATAATCTGATCTGATCAGATCCACAGGGATGATTTCAGAGACACTTTCTTGCCCAACAGAGGATGAACCACATATTTTCAGTGAGGGTTCCTCCGGCGCCGGCCTCTGGATGTTGTTTGTTCTGTTGGACTCTGTAGGATAGACTGCCGCCTGCAGGGGGCGCCAGCAGGATCAATCACGTCTATTAGAAATAAAACTTTTCTGAACTTTGATCCATAAATGAGCAGAAACTCAGCCGACACAGATCCACAGTCATTAAGACATTCCTGAAGCTCTCAGTGGCCTCTCTCTTACTG
The DNA here is from genome assembly GCA_039737535.1 of Lagodon rhomboides. Taxonomy (NCBI): domain Eukaryota; kingdom Metazoa; phylum Chordata; class Actinopteri; order Spariformes; family Sparidae; genus Lagodon; species Lagodon rhomboides. The sequence goes on from CM077796.1 coordinate 29,866,382, forward strand.
TGTGTGTGTGTGTGTGTGTGTGTGTGTGTGTGTGTGTGTGTGTGTGTGTGTGTGTGTGTGTGACAGGGCAGGGTGTCGGTGTTTGGACTCCCTCGCTGTGTGTCTTCAGTCCGTGGTGTCGGCAGCAGCAGCTGCATGTCGGAGAAAGTTGAAAGTTTGGCCCTGAATCGTCTGACGGACCGACCCGCCACCTGCTTCGCTCTGATTGGCTGCCCGACAGGAAGCGAGACACGCATGAAGACCAGAACTGTACGGTAAGACACGGGCTCCATACCATGTCTGATTTTTGAAATCTATTCAAGACCCTCATACATCATCAGTCGTCGTCGCTGGCAACAAGATATTAGCATTAGCATCGACGCTAACAACTTCACTCCATCACCTGGACACTAATGGTCCTTATAAAATTCTATTCTGGATTATTACAGAAATAACCTGAAGGTTCTGATCCGTCCAGGTTCTGTTGATCCAGATCATCTCCACAGATGAACACCACTCTGTGACGTCTGAAGCTAAATTAAATGTGTAGCAGTAAGAAGCTAATGTTAGGCTACAAACAGACGACATCACGGTCACATGACTCAAACGTCTCCACCACTAAGAGTCTTACTGCACAATTACTATCCAGGTTTTCTATAAACTGATCAGTGTACAAGTTGTAAAGTCAGAGTTAGAACAGTGTGGAACTAAAGTGGCCTGTAGAGACGGACTAGTGAGGAGACGAGTCTCCGTGTTCGCTGTGAGGACGTTTAATGTCCCCGACAACCTCTGGAGTCTCATTCAGACACTTGTTAGCAACCGCTAACTGTTTTTAACACATGAAGAGCTTCATAACTAAACTGTGGGACATTTAATGATGGATTTATGTTGGAGAACACAAAAACACATCAACACACTCACAGACTTTGAGACAAGGGAACAGGAAGTGCTAACATGCTAACATGCTAACTGATTTCTGGGTTTTAGGACTACAGACTACAGACTAACCCTCTCTACAGGCTAACATTAGCATCTCATGCTCCTGCCCTGCCAGTCTGCACTGTTGCGCACAAATCAGCAATAACGATGCAACGTTAGCTTCTTGTTTCCTTGTCAGTCCTGTGATTTAGTCTCCAGCTGTTTTTGTTCAGTTTCACTGTTTGATACAAACTGAGACGGAGACAAACTCTGCGACGGTTCATCAGATCAGCCCGACAGGATTTCTGTCGTCTCGTAACCCTCAAGGGATCATGTGTTCGTCTGTTTGTCTGCAGCTGATCTCTCACATCACTGGACCCATCAGCACACTGCTGTTTGTGTGTGTTTGACTCCAGAACCTCTCGCGGTCGCAGCCGTTCACAGTGTTTACAGTCCAAACCTTTTTTAATGACGACTCGCCGCTCCTTTTAAAGAAATAGTTCATCCCAAAATGTTCAGTTTCAACATCATGTGGAGTTACATGTAGGCAAGCCAGTGACGAGTGTTCGAGACTGTGTTTCAACGTTTGTAAGTGTGAAACTACTGGACCATTTCCAGTCGTGTTTGTGTCGACAGAACCGGGTGTTCTGATCCAAACCAGGATGTTTCCTTAATCCAAACCAGAACATAAACACATGACATGTTATCATGACTGACCAATGACATTAGTCTGTCTGATATGACATCATTTAGTTAAGTGTTTTGGATTCAGGGATCAAAACCACGGGACCCTACATTTCCCATAATTCCCTGCCACCGTGTGCAGTTTCTACACGTCACAGATAAACTTTAGGCGTCTGAACCAGCAGGAGAGATTAATCTTCCAGACTTTTCTTCAGGAGATAAAACAGCTGTTTTCTCTGCAGCTCTTCGTCAAACTGAACAGTTTCTGATTTAAAGGAGCGTTCTGTAGTTTTTAAAGTGCCGTCTGATCAAACCAAACCTCTTTTAAATAAGGTCACGTTTTCACAGTCGTCACATGTAAAACAGACGCAGCATAGTGACCAACACTGAGATCCACACAGAGGGAATCAGAGTGTAGTTTTCTGCCTTCTGGAGAGAAAATATAAAAAATAACAAGTGAATAATTGTTCCTACGTTACTCAGGATCTGTCTGGAGCTCAGACAAAGAGGACTCTGAATTTATATTAAGACGACGACTGCAGAGAGTAAACACCTCCAGATGTTTCCTGACGGAGGAGAGTCAGTGGTTCTGTGTTTCAGGTGGAACATGGAGAACAACGAGCGTCGAATCATCTCAGCTGCTGGTGTTAGTTTTTATTTGTTGCTCACAGAAAACAGAGTCAAATTCACCTCGACAAAGATTATTGATTCTTTTATAAAGACACTTATACACATATTTATATATACATACATACACATATGTACATATTTATTTATAGAGTTGGACCGGTCTGGACTCGGTCTGTCCTGCCTTGGTCTTGGTCTTGTGTCGGTCCTGATACATTCTGGTCTTGGTCGTGACTCGGTCCAGGTTTAGGTTTCGTCGGTGGTCCTGCTTCAGGCTTCAGGCTTCTGTTCGCATCATTGGCTTTGTAACAGCATTATTATGTTGAATACTTTAAATCTGACTTTGTAATTCTGAGGGATGCAGAATAATCCAGCCTCCAGCAGGACTTTATGATATTCATCAGAATCCTTTAATTCATTTATTCATTCATCGTGTCTCGATCGGACTCTGAAGGCTGAGTGACGTCAGGCCACAGAAACAATCTGCAGCAGATTTAACAAAGAAGGAGTTCATCTTTTATCTCTCCATGTGAGAGAGTTCAGACTGTGGCTGTTAACTGTAGAGCTGCAAACAGAAGTGTCTTTCCTTTATCAATTTACCTGATAATCACAGGATCTCCTCGAATGATCGATTAGTTCCTGTAAGTCTGTTGATGTAGAAAGAAAGAAACAATCGTCACAAAGTCACAGACAAACTGCAGAAAACAAAAGACTGGACATTTTTACATTTCAGAAAAAAAAAAGAACTTCTCATCAATCCTGTTTTTTGTCTTTGATTAGATAGCTGTGTGTGTGTGTGTGTGTGTGTGTGTGTGTGTGTGTGTGTGTGTGTGTGTGTGTGTGTGTGTGTGTGTTCAGTGCTGGATCCATCAGAGGGCAGTAGAGTCTCTGCTGTTTTGTAACTGGACACACAGATTCACAGTGTGGAGGCTCAGCTCATGTTGTCGTTGTTGTTGTAGAGAAGAAGTATAACTATTATTATGTTATTATGAGAATATATCAGGATCAGTAACACGACTTCAGACGGTGTGAAAGGAGACGAACGGCTTGAAGAAAGCTTCAAAATCTGAGAGTTCAGTTTTATTGTAACAGGATCCACACACACACACACACACACACACACACACACACACACACACACACACACACTCTGTGTCCCGGTGGAGGTGTAAGTCTCAGTCTCAGAGTCGGACCTCTCGGTGACCCGGCTGGATTACATGTGTGACTTCAGGATTACAGCATCAGAGTTATTATAGAAATGATTTATAGATTTATATACGTTCAACGTCCCAGAATGCCTTGTGTTCATCAGCTGATCTCTGTCAACACAGACGTTTGGTGTTGTGTTCAGATTCAGGTCACTGTGTCGTACTCGAGTACAGTCTGAGGTACTTGTACTTTACTAGAGTTTATTAATACTCCACCTTTATTACTGTTATAACAACAGATTATCATTTAATAAATTATATTATATTATATTATATTATAGATCAGTGCTTCTTTCTGCTTCTGCTGCACAACATTTCAGAGGGAAGTACTTTTATCCTTTTTACTTTGATTTTACGTACAAAACACGGGATAAATTAATAAGATATTGATCGTTACAGGCAGCTGTGTGACTCCTGCACTAATTACTATAATTCAGATGAAGTCACTAATAACAAATTAAATTATCTCCACATCAGGCAGCAACTTTAAACACTGTTTAACTCACCAGAAACAATATAATGATTAAAATAATAATGTAGTTTAAGACAATGATAATAAGTAAAAATTAAAATGTTAAAGAAAATGAATATAAATATTGAAATAAAATAAGAAATAATAGTCTAAGTAATAATAAATCACTCTTACAAGTAGTAGTTGTATTGTTATTATTGATCAGTTAATATTTTATGATAATAATAAAATAATAATAAGGAGCCAATAATGTTTGTATTTTATAATAATAATTCATCTTTGTGTAGTTTTTGTGGACGAGATATAACATAAAAAATATTATAAATTTATTCTGCAGTATAAATACTTTTACTTCAGTATATTTTGCTGATACTTCCGTGCTCGCAATATTTTCTCTACTTTTACTTGAGTAAAAGATCTGAAGTCAAAAATTCTCCTTGTGTTGCTTTTAAAATGTTTCTCAATAGAAAGAACAGAAATGTTCTTAAACTGCTTCCTGTCAGCGTTTGTGATCAGATGTTCTAATTATTTTATTCTCACTACATATTGGAGCCATTTTAACAACTTTACATACTAATAAATATAAACTAAGATGTATATATGAACTGTATTTATTTATTTATTTATTTATTTATTTATTACAGGATTGTAATACAGCGGTAAATCTGGGCGAGTCAGAAGTAAAAATATAAAGTCACAGATGATTCTTAAAATGAAGTAAATACACATGGTGACGTTCCCTCAAACCTGAGAGTCAGATTATCTTTCTTCACAGAACAAACACAAAGAAAAGAGAAATAATCAGATAAAATTAAACCATATTTAAAATTTATAAATCTGATGTTTTCTGTTAATTAGCTTTTAAATGTACGTGTCAACCACCTTTATTTAGAGCTCTGACCTCAGAGAAGAGTCAAAGCTCAGGGTTGTTCACGGCTCCACATCCAGGGGGCGCTGTGAGGCAGGACACACACACTCTCACACACACACACACACACACACACACACACACACACTCCTCAGTATTCACAGTGATAAAACAACATCAGAGACAAAACACACAAACAAAAAATAAATTAAAATAAAACCCTGTGTGTTTAAATTTGTCCAAACATTGACACACACTCAGGATTTTAAACTCAGTATTTAAAGAGAGAAATAAAGAAAATGAAGATGTGTATCAGGTCATCAGCACAAACTTTTAAATAAAACACAAACACAGTTTGTTGATCAGCCTTTTATTTTAAAGGCCTGAAGTTTGAACTCTTGAATTAAAATCGTCTGTTTGTTTCTGCTTCAGATTTAAAATATAAACTTTATTTTCACTCTTTGTTACAATTGATTTTATTAAAAGTCTGATCACAAAGAAGAAGAAGAAAAATAAAAGACTGAATAAACAGATATGAAAGAGGAAATTGAATCTGTGGCTCCTGACTCTCAAATATTTTGACATGAAACATATTTTTATCTGAAGACATCACGAGGCCCCGCCCCCTCCGTTTGATTGACAGGTGCTCTCCAGGAAGTGCAGTTCAGAACTTATGTGACCTGACAGACGTTTATCCAGCGACCACAGACGAGCGAGCGATCTGATTGGTCGAGATCGGGTTTCCAAAAAAAAAGAGGAGCAGACTGGAAGCAGGAAGTTTAAACTCAGACTGCAGCGAGATTTTAAAAACATCCGACGGATCCAAATATTCGACGTCTCCTTCAGTGTTTTGGGTCATTTTGGCACTTTGGGAAAAGATTTTTATGAAGATTAGTGACAGTAAACTTTTAATATATTAGTATATACCAAATATTAGTGAAGCTGCTCAGAATCAAATAGTTCTGATGATGAGAAAAGACTGAAATCGACACTCTAAAACAACAACCTCATGAATATCACTGATATCATATCTGATTTCTGTAGGAATCAAAGAAAAGAACAAAACTTTAGTCCCAAAAAAAAGAATTAAAATACATGAAAAAGTCTTTTTATATTTTTCTTTTTCTGAAAAATTAAAACCTGCTGACGTATTTTCTAAATTTAAAGGCAACAAACATCTTTAGAGATAAAATATATGAGAGTTTATGAGACAAACAAAAGTGTTTTATTTAAAAAAAGTAAATAAATAAATGATTTATTAAGAATAATCGGAGCCGTTATCATCAAACAGCCCTGAGACGACGTCAAAGCAGCCGCGTGTCAAAAACATTTAGTCAAACAAAAAGAGAAACCAGGACGAAGTTATCAGAGTCGATCAGAGGTTATATTTATAATATTTACATCATTTTAAAGGAGCAAGTCAAATATTTTTAAAGATTTTCAGAATTACAGAATAATTCAGTCGTTCAGTGATTTCATGTTTGTCGGCTGAATTTTAAAATGTTTTCAAATTAAAACGTGATAATTTAACTGGATCATTTGCTTTGAAGATAATATGATGCTTTTTTAAAATTATAATTAATTTACTCACATTTTCACATAAAAAAAGTAGAACACACACTGTGACGGAAATGTAGTAAAATGTATTTTTCTGATATTTAATTTGAACACATAAATTAAATTTGTTTAATAAAATAATTAGCTTTTAAAATCAGATTAAAAATTTCAGATTAGAGAATAAAATTAAAATTTTCACAGTGACATTAAAAGATGATAAAAATTAATGCGGTTTACGTTTTAAAAACATTTTCTCTCTCCTGTCTGTTTATTCTCTTCTGTCCAACAGAAACTGTCAGTTTTATATCTTGTGATTAAAATTTGGACTCAGTTTTAATTTAAAGATCTGTTTTTATATTTTAATAGTTTAGGCTTTTTTATGGCGACGTCGCCCGAACACGAGCAGCCGCAGCATGACGATGTAAAACAATATCATATATAATATAATATATATATATATTTATCAGCTGCTGCAGGTTTAAATCAGGTTTAACTGATATTTTCACATGAACTCAGCAGGTTCAGACGTTTCTCAGGTTTCAGGAGCGAAACAAAAAAGAAACACTGCGATAAAATCCACAAGATGAAAACGACGTCTTTACAAGAAGCAGACGAAGTGACTGGACCAGGTTTTTTTGTGTTTCTCCGTGTCCCAGAGATCAGAGCAGCTGTGGGGTTATTGCCTCTGAGGGCGACGCGCCGGGTCGAGCCTTCATGCGCGACACCAAAACAAAGATGGAGTTGATCCTCTGAACCTGAACGCAGCGCCGCACGAGCTCGACGCCGCGACGAGCTGCAGAGAGAGAACCTCTGTCAGCAGAAGAAATAAATATCACAACCCTGATTTCTTTTACAGTATTTTCCCGCTAAATGTTTGGTGCTGTGCCATCACCTACCTCCTGCAGCGCTTAACGCACCGGCGACCACAGCGGCCATTTTGTGTCCTCGACTTGTTTTTCCTTCAGTTTTCTGCTCGTGAAGCTTCAAACTTTGTGTCTTCACCTCGGCCTTCGCTGTCGTCTGCAGGCTGCAGAGCCGACACCTGCACACACACACACACACCCCGGGAGAGCGTGTGTGTGTGTGTGTGTGTGTGTGTGTGTGTGTGTGTGTGTCACCCTGACAGCCTCCTTTTCTTTTTGTTCTTTTTCATTTTTTTAACCCAACTGTTTCCAACAGCTTCCACCAACCCGATGACCTCTGTTGATGGTACAGCAGCGGCCATCTTGTTTCAGGAGGCTGCTGTAGTGTGTGTGTGTGTGTGTGTGTGTGTGTGTGTGTGTGTGGGGTGTTTTGTGCAGGAGCGTCGTCTATTGTTTGAGTCAGTTCTGATTTGATTAACAGTCCGTTGGTGGTCAGCGCTTCACTGGTCATTAACGGCTGGTACGACTGGAAACTCTGGCACAGAGCCATAACCGTGTGTGTGTGTGTGTGTGTGTGTGTGTGTGTGTGTGTGTGTGTGTGTGTGACTTAATTGCGTGTTTCTTTGTGATTCTCTGTTTTAATCAGAGTCGATGGTTGAGTGTAAGAATGTGTGTGTAGGTCTGTGGTGTGTGAACTTACACAGTGGTGTGTAAGTGACTCTGTGTGTGTGTGTGTGTGTGTGTGTGTGTGTGTGTGTGTGTGTGCAGTGTTGGTGTGTTGCTCCAGAATGTGGACAGTTTTTGGATGAATTGTCATGAAATGTTGGTTCCCAACCCGTTTCTGTCCAGTCTGATGAACTCAAACGGCCCCTCATCATCATCATCATCATCATCATCATCATCATCAACATCAACAGCAGCAGCTGTGTTCCACATGTGCTCCTTTGAATTAATCAGACGAGATGTTATTTAACTTTAATCAGATTAAACAGTATTTTCAGTGAACAGTAAACATACAGTTCATTTGTTCAGCTTCACATTTCTACGACAGCCACGTGAAACAAACTTAATTAAAACTTTGCCGAATTAGTTATCATCACTTCCTGTTCGCAGTGAACCTGTGGATGTGCAGACAACCATCACTGGATCACTGTGGTACTGAGGGAAACCTAAAATCATGATGTTTCTAAGGCAGGTTCTGCACATGTGAGGAGCGTCATCATCTCCTCCCAACATCTGATGTTTCTCTGGTTGTTCCTCTGTTTTAAATCAAGTCTCCAGCTGCTTCAGTTTTACTGTGAAGCTCCAGAACTGTTCTGTGGACTACGACACTTCACTTTATATCATCATGGAGGGAGGAGAGGAGTTAATGTTTTTGGGTGAACTGCTCCTTCAATTTCATAACATAAATTAATTATTAGACTCAGTATGTGGATGTTTTTTATTTTTATTTTTATTTTTAATTAAATCATTAGTACATTTTTTTCAAAGTATTTGAGCTACTTTACTCAACTCTGGCCCAGCAGAACTTCCCCCCGGGGTCCAAAGTGTCCTCGGCTCAGAAACATCCAGAACAATCGGACCAAACCTGAAACTTGATGTGAGAAAGTGAGGAAAAAAAAGTTATTTTCTTAGTCTACGTAAGAATATACGTAAAGAAATGTTTTGCCAGGAATTTCTCTCAGAGATCCAGTTTTATGTCTCTTGTTGCCTCTCGGAGCTTCTGTAGATCTCAAATCCTCTTAATTGACTGACTTAATACCTGCTGTGCTCAGATTACAGGAAAAACTCATTACTACAGGTCCTCTTCACGTTACTACGTATTTTTATTAACACGCACTTCACACGACTGATTTAACGTATTTATCTACTTATTTATTAATATTCTACCAGTATTGTAAGTAGCAATGTCTCTGTATCGTCATTCAGCAAAGTTAAAAGCAATAAACATGATTTACCAGAAATATAATAATTTGTGTTCCTACGTATTTAAAGAAACTTTCTTTTGTGTGTCTTTTTTAACATCTGGGCAACATTAGGCCAAAGTGGCGAGCCAGCTTCAGACCACGGCGCCACTTTAACCAGCTCTGATTTATTCTGTTACACATGAAAATATGCTGCATTCAAACTTTTCAGAGCTACGGAAGCCCGGAGAGAAAACAATTACCTGCTGGTCTGTTTTGTAAGTCGCATCTAGATTGTCGTCCGTCCTGAAACAGTGACTGAACACAAGGCTGAAAAAGGTTTTGTCATGAAGTTTTCATTTCAGCCTCAACAGTCTAAAGTTCGACGTGTTAATCGATGAACTTGTTCAGATGGACTTTGGTTAGAAACAGGTTAACTGTCTGTCTTGATGCTAAGCTAGGCTAAAAACATCCTGACTGCAGCTCTGTGCTGAACAAACAGACACAACAGCACAACTACGACTGTTACAACAGAGAAACAATAATACTAGCAGTATTTGTGCTGTTAACAGTAGTACTGTAGTACTCTCAGTAGTATTGTTGTACTCTCAGTAGTATTGTAGTACTCTCAGTAGTATTGTTGTACTCTCAGCAGTATTGTAGTACTCTCAGTAGTATTGTTGTACTCTCAGCAGTATTGTAGTACTCTCAGTAGTATTGTAGTACTCTCAGTAGTATTGTAGTACTCTCAGTAGTATTGTTGTACTCTCAGTAGTATTGTAGTACTCTCAGTAGTATTGTTGTACTCTCAGAAGTATTGTAGTACTCTCAGTAGTATTGTAGTACTCTCAGTAGTACTGTAGTACTTTCAGTAGTATTGTAGTACTCTCAGTAGTATTGTTGTACTCTCAGTAGTACTGTAGTACTCTCAGTTGTACTGTAGTACTCTCAGTAGTATTGTTGTACTCTCAGTAGTATTGTAGTACTCTCAGTAGTATTGTTGTACTCTCAGCAGTATTGTAGTACTCTCAGTAGTATTGTAGTACTCTCAGCAGTATTGTTGTACTCTCAGTAGTATTGTAGTACTCTCAGTAGTATTGTAGTACTCTCAGTAGTATTGTTGTACTCTCAGTAGTATTGTTGTACTCTCAGCATTATTGTAGTACTCTCAGTAGTATTGTAGTACTCTCAGTAGTACTGTAGTACTCTCAGTAGTATTGTAGTACTCTCAGTAGTATTGTTGTACTCTCAGTAGTACTGTAGTACTCTCAGTAGTATTGTTGTACTCTCAGTAGTATTGTAGTACTCTCAGTAGTATTGTTGTACTCTCAGCAGTATTGTAGTACTCTCATTAGTATTGTTGTACTCTCAGCAGTATTGTAGTACTCTCAGTAGTATTGTAGTACTCTCAGTAGTATAATAGTACTCTCAGTAGTATTGTTGTACTCTCAGTAGTATTGTAGTACTCTCAGTAGTATTGTTGTACTCTCAGAAGTATTGTAGTACTCTCAGTAGTATTGTAGTACTCTCAGTAGTACTATAGTACTTTCAGTAGTATTGTAGTACTCTCAGTAGTATTGTTGTACTCTCAGTAGTACTGTAGTACTCTCAGTTGTACTGTAGTACTCTCAGTAGTATTCTTGTACTCTCAGTAGTATTGTAGTACTCTCAGTAGTATTGTAGTACTCTCAGTAGTATTGTTGTACTCTCAGCAGTATTGTAGTACTCTCAGTAGTATTGTAGTACTCTCAGCAGTATTGTTGTACTCTCAGTAGTATTGTAGTACTCTCAGTAGTATTGTAGTACTCTCAGTAGTATTGTTGTACTCTCAGTAGTATTGTTGTACTCTCAGTAGTACTGTAGTACTCTCAGTAGTATTGTAGTACTCTCAGCAGTATTGTAGTACTCTCAGTAGTATTGTAGTACTCTCAGTAGTATTGTAGTACTCTCATTAGTATTGTTGTACTCTCAGCAGTATTGTAGTACTCTCAGTAGTACTGTAGTACTCTCAGTAGTATTGTTGTACTCTCAGTAGTATTGTAGTACTCTCAGTAGTATTGTAGTACTCTCAGTAGTATTGTTGTACTCTCAGTAGTACTGTAGTACTCTCAGTTGTACTGTAGTACTCTCAGTAGTATTGTTGTACTCTCAGTAGTATTGTAGTACTCTCAGTAGTATTGTAGTACTCTCAGTAGTATTGTTGTACTCTCAGTAGTACTGTAGTACTCTCAGTAGTATTGTAGTACTCTCAGTAGTATTGTAGTACTCTCAGTAGTATTGTAGTACTCTCAGTAGTATTGTAGTACTCTCAGTAGTATTGTTGTACTCTCAGTAGTACTGTAGTACTCTCAGTAGTATTGTAGTACTCTCAGTAGTATTGTAGTACTCTCAGTAGTATTGTTGTACTCTCAGTAGTATTGTAGTACTCTCATTAGTATTGTTGTTCTCTCAGCATTATTGTAGTACTCTCAGTAGCATTGTCGTACTCTCAGTAGTATTTTTGTACTCTCAGCAGTATTGTAGTACTCTCAGTGGTATTGTAGTACTCTCAGTAGTATTGTTGTACTCTCAGTAGTACTGTAGTACTCTCAGTAGTATTGTTGTACTCTCAGTAGTATTGTAGTACTCTCAGTAGTATTGTTGTACTCTCAGTTGTGCTGTCGTACTCTCAGCAGTATTGTAGTACTCTCAGTGGTATTGTAGTACTCTCAGTAGTATTGTTGTTCTCTCAGTAGTACTGTAGTACTCTCAGTAGTATTGTTGTACTCTCAGTAGTATTGTAGTACTCTCAGTAGTATTGTTGTACTCTCAGTAGTACTGTAGTACTCTCAGTAGTATTGTAGTACTCTCAGTAGTATTGTTGTACTCTCAGTAGTACTGTAGTACTCTCAGTTGTACTGTAGTACTCTCAGTAGTATTGTTGTACTCTCAGTAGTATTGTAGTACTCTCAGCAGTATTGTAGTACTCTCAGTAGTATTGTAGTACTCTCAGCAGTATTGTAGTACTCTCAGTAGTATTGTAGTACTCTCAGCAGTATTGTAGTACTCTCAGTAGTATTGTAGTACTCTCAGTAGTATTGTTGTACTCTCAGTTAGTGCTGTCGTACTCTCAGTAGTATTGTTGTACTCTCAGTTAGTGCTGTCGTACTCTCAGTAGTATTGTAGTACTCTCAGTTGTACTGTAGTACTCTCAGTAGTATTGTTGTACTCTCAGTAGTATTGTAGTACTCTCAGTAGTATTGTAGTACTCTCAGTAGTATTGTAGTACTCTCAGCAGTATTGTAGTACTCTCAGTAGTATTGTAGTACTCTCAGCAGTATTGTAGTACTCTCAGTAGTATTGTAGTACTCTCATTAGTATTGTTGTACTCTCAGCAGTATTGTAGTACTCTCAGTAGTATTGTAGTACTCTCAGTAGTATTGTAGTACTCTCAGTAGTATTGTAGTACTCTCAGTAGTATTGTAGTACTCTCAGTAGTATTGTTGTACTCTCAGTAGTATTGTAGTACTCTCATTAGTATTGTTGTACTCTCAGCAGTATTGTAGTACTCTCAGTAGTATTGTAGTACTCTCAGTAGTATTTTTGTACTCTCAGCAGTATTGTAGTACTCTCAGTGGTATTGTAGTACTCTCAGTAGTATTGTTGTACTCTCAGTAGTATTGTTGTACTCTCAGTAGTATTGTAGTACTCTCAGTAGTATTGTAGTACTCTCAGTAGTATTGTTGTACTCTCAGCAGTATTGTAGTACTCTCAGTAGTATTGTAGTACTCTCAGTAGTATTGTTGTACTCTCAGTAGTACTGTAGTACTCTCAGTAGTATTGTAGTACTCTCAGTAGTACTTGTAGTACTCTCAGTAGTATTGTAGTACTCTCAGTAGTATTGTTGTACTCTCAGTAGTACTTGTAGTACTCTCAGTAGTACTGTGGTACTCTCAGTAGTATTGTTGTACTCTCAGTAGTAATGTAGTACTCTCAGTAGTATTGTTGTACTCTCAGTAGTATCTGTAGTACTCTCAGTTGTACTGTAGTACTCTCAGTAGTATTGTTGTACTCTCAGTAGTATTGTAGTACTCTCAGCAGTATTGTAGTACTCTCAGTAGTATTGTAGTACTCTCAGTAGTATTGTTGTACTCTCAATAGTACTGTAGTACGTCTCAGTAGTATTGTAGTACTCTCAGTAGTATTGTAGTACTCTCAGCAGTATTGTAGTACTCTCAGCAGTATTGTAGTACTCTCAGTAGTATTGTTGTACTCTCAGCAGTAATGTAGTACTCTCAGTAGTACTGTAGTACTCTCAGTAGTATTGTTGTACTCTCAGCAGTATTGTAGTACTCTCAGTAGTATTGTAGTACTCTCAGCAGTATTGTAGTACTCTCAGTAGTATTGTAGTACTCTCAGTAGTATTGTTGTACTCTCAGCAGTATTGTAGTACTCTCAGTAGTATTGTTGTACTCTCAGCAGTATTGTAGTACTCTCAGTAGTATTGTAGTACTCTCAGTAGTATTTTTGTACTCTCAGCAGTATTGTAGTACTCTCAGTGGTATTGTAGTACTCTCAGTAGTATTGTTGTACTCTCAGTAGTATTGTAGTACTCTCATTAGTATTGTTGTACTCTCAGCAGTATTGTAGTACTCTCAGTAGTATTGTAGTACTCTCAGTAGTATTGTTGTACTCTCAGCAGTATTGTAGTACTCTCAGTGGTATTGTAGTACTCTCAGTAGTATTGTTGTACTCTCAGTAGTACTGTAGTACTCTCAGTAGTACTGTAGTTATTTTTAGCTTTGTGTCGTCCAGTTGTTGGTTCGTCTGTTTGTCCCTCGAGGACTCATCTGTTGTTTCTTGGCCTTCAGTTCTTCTTCTGTTTAGATAAGACGTGCTGTGTGTCATCACACCACCGTGTGTGTGTGTGTATGTGTGTGTGTCTGTGTCCGTGTGTGTGTGTGACTAAGCGAGTGTGTATGCACGTATGTCGCGCTCATGTGTATGAATGACCGTGTGTGTTTGTGAGAGCAATGTGTGCACGTAAATGAGCAATTGCGCTTGTGTGTGTGTGTGTGTGTGTGTGTGTTTCCTCCCCTTGGGGCTGTTGTTAAGAACATCTGTGTGTGTGTGTGTGTTTATGTTGGGTGTTTGTTTATGTGTGTGTGTCCAACAGACACACTCGTCCTCGTTCCCAGGCGTCAGTGTCGTGTTCATACCGGAGCTCAGCGTCACTCAGTTTTCGGACTCATTGATGAACCTGAACGCAGCAACTCTCAGAGTTTCAGTAACGTTTGCAGAACGTTCTGCAGCGTTGTTAACAGGAGTCGAACTTATTTCAGTGCAAGAAGCAGCAGCTGCGTTAATAGAAGTTGTATCAGTACCTGCTGCAGCAGTTATAGTTTGAAAGTGACGCCGTTCACACCGGACATAAACCCACCAACATCTGCTAACACCTGCTAACACTGGCTAACACCTGGCACAAGTCTCAGATTCAAGTAGAACATTATCGATTAAGACTTTTTAAAAGTTCAGCGTCTTCTGGATGAAGGTCGATGAAGTATACAATCAGCAAACTACAAAAGTAACATGCTACAGTAATATATTACTTTAAGCAGTAGTGGAGTAATCAAATGAATTTTTAAAATTATGTCATTACAGTTTTTAACATTACCGCCTGAAATTAAGCTTCTTTAAGCTCGTTAAGAGGTGCAATATAAGCTAGATGTTTTAAATTCTATTCTTCATTAACAGACTCAGATCAGTTAAACTCTGTTCTGTAAAATGTTTTTTCTGAACGCAGCTGAACACAAAACAAAAAGTAAAAAAGTATAATGTGAGAACAGAGAGCAGGTTAATCTGAGGCTGAACTAATAATATGTAATTGATGACATTTTGGATGTAACACAGATGATCTGCTGCTTCTTCTGTTCCTGGTTTGTTCTGGTGTCTTTGTGACGTCGAACACAAAGTGTCGCTCTACGCAGACGATACTCTGGTTTATTTAAGTGACACTTCTGAATCCTTCTCTAACCTCATGAAACATCGTGACACATTTGGTAAATATTTAGGGTATAAATTAACTGTACAGAAAGACAAACCTGTCTGCTATAACCTGCGATTATAAACCCTGCATATGTGCTAGTCTTGGTGTAAGAGGTGTTGTAGTAAGACCTCAGACCTGCGATCAATACAGTTTAGTCTGATTTTAGCGGCACACGGTGGAAAGATCAGTGCTAACGTCATGTGTTTTAAGTATCTCAGTCTGAGGTGAATAATCAGTCACAGTTTTCACACAGGTGTGAGCAGGTCAGGTGACTCTTCAGCTGCAGGATTCATCGTAAATCTGCTCATTCACCGTTCAGTCTGTGATCATGTGACCTGTGAAACTGATCTGCTGCTGCTTGTTGTGATTGATAAACCATCAGGACTGAAGTTTGAGGAAACGACGTCACTGTTTCTATTCTGTCCCTGTGTTAGTGTAAAAATCTCTATATTGTGTGTCTGTATGAGTTTGTAAAGAACAGCAGCTGTGTGATCATGAATATTTAGCAGTTTCTCCGTCTGCGTGTACAGTAATAATCCTCCCGTCTCATTGATTGAGCTCTTCCTGCCCTCTGATTGTCATAGTTTCCAGATGCCTGATTATAAGTGAACGCTCCCTCGTCTCCTGATGACTCATCAGTTACCGAGCAGACTGTGAACTACAGCCTGCGTTCAATAACTAGACTCATCTCTCTGAAACACACACGATTCAGTAAACTTCACGTTCAGCTGCTTTTAAATCACCAAAAACACTTTAATAATCTCGTATTTGTAGTTTTGTGTCGAGAGTCGAGCTGCACGATTCATGAAAACATCATCAAAACTGCAAAATGCTTCCAGATCACTCGAGGTGATGATCGTTTGATGACGGTAAAATGTGCGAATCATTCAAAAAATCATTTGAACACTTTTTTCTGGAAAAGTGAAATTCATAAATTAACATTCCTACAAAAATGTTGACACCAACCGAACACTTCAACACTCGTCTGGTGAGTTTCTCAGTGTTCCCCCGGCCTGTAAAGTTCTCCTGAGTCGGACCCACCTGACCCGGAGCTGCAGGGTTTCCTCCGGCAGTGCTGACCCGTTTAAACGTATGTAAAAACGTTGGCCGTATAGATGACGATCAGCCTTTAATCTGCAGAGCGGATCTTTCCTGTATTACAGATGATTAGTTCTGCTTCCTGCAGCACTTTGTAACCAGAGACGGCCGGCGGTTCTGGAAACGCGGGCTGTAATTACACCCCAGAAACCCAGCGGTCGTTTCAGGCCGCAGACGCATTAGGTTGCTCTTCGCAGGACGCATTATAAAACCGAGTGCTGTTTGAAAATGTTTGAATATGTTTATTGAAAACAGCTTGTAAGATCCTGATCAGTAAACCACAGTAAATCCCTGCGGGACAGATGGTGATATTAATGCTCTGCACTGTACGCTGCTGCCCGAGCAGAAATAATAACTCCGTCCTGACGGGAACCGACACCACCCTGCAGACCCACGGCACCAAAACGAGCCGAGCTCCAGGGAAACCATCAGTCCTCCTGTTCTGTTCTCACAGAATAAATATTTAATGATCTTAACATGACACGAGGATTTTTTTGGGGATCATTAGAATATTGTTTTGGCAGCAGACAGTTCTGATAGGAGGAAAACAACATAATCTGAAAGCTTCAGAACTGCTGCTAAATGGACCTGGTTCAGTAGATAGATGGACAAATTCATTGATTAATGGTTTTAAGTATAGTTTGTAACAATTCTGCATGAACATGTGTAAAAACAACTCGACCTTCGTTCTTCATGTTGTTGAGTTTTGTTCTTAAATCATCACAAATGTTTCCAACAAAGTCCAAACCAGAGAAGTTTGTTTCCTCCAGTTTCATTTCTGCCGCTGTAACTTCAGGAAAGAGTCGAGAGGAAGGAAGTCAGAGAACGAGACGAAACATAACGAGAAGAAAACTTTAAAAACACTCAGCAGAGACTAGTAACTAAATTTAAAAGGCAGAAAATTGAAATACTCAAATAAAGTACATCTAAATTACACAAATTGTTTTATTCCATCAGTGGTTGTTAAAAATGTTGACACAACAACACAGTTTTACTACAGATGAATATATCGGCTCCAAATATTATTTTTCAGTCTCCTTAATTTCTAGTAATCGGTACCGGTGCTGAGAACATCACATCGGTTGATCCGGAGAAACTAAAACTGTCAGATAAATGTACTGAAGTCGAGTAGAAGAACCTCAAACTGTGACTGTTCTGTTCTGTTGACTGCTGACTGGAAATATGATGTTTTGTTATAAATGAGTTTATTGGAGAACAGAAAAGTGATTGTAAAGTGTTTTCATGATAGCTGAAGTCACGTTTCATGTAAAAACACCAGTTTTTATGGATATTTTCAACAGTGGAGAAAATAATAAATAATCAGCTGAAGATGAATCCAGAATAAAAATAATCAGGAGTGTCATCTGATACCAAACAGATCAGAACCAGCTCCAACAGTGAAATCAGACAGAAGAGGACGACACAGATCTTACAACGAGTATTTGTACTGTGAATACTTCCTGAATATACTTGTACTTTATTAACATTTCCAATACAAGTACATCGTCGTCCTCCTCTGGAGCGACGGCAGAGTTGAATCGTTCATCAGATTTAAAGTCGCTGGATGTTTTTGTTCTGTTGTTTTCATTCATTCAATCTGCAGCTTTAACTAATTTCATTCTGCAGTAAAAGCGGCTCGTCCCAAATCAAAGTGTTTATTTTGCAGGATAATACTCGTGCGTTTATTGTTTGTGGATTATTTATCAGATTCGTACAGACCATCGGCCGCTAATCTGACCGCGACGTCCTCCAGCTTACGGCCGTGTGATGAGTTTGTGAGGCTGTAAATTGGTTTAAAGAAAGAACGTTTGTAATGTTTGAGATTGAAAATGAAATGTGTTCAGATTAGAGAGCGAGGCAGGTTAACAGGATGGACCTATAGGATCCTATAGGTTCTACGGGCCGGCGCCGACACAAACAAGTCCTCTGGTGTTTGTTGTGTTCGTCAGGTAGTGCGACGACGTGACAACAGAAATATGACACGATTACGTTTAAGTCTCTTTTTGTTTCTTTTTGTTTCTTTTTGTTGCAACTTTACGTGTGTTCAGGTTCAATGTTCTGTTCCTCTGTGCTGAAGCTCCGCTGAGGTTTACACACAACAGCCGCTCTGTGAGGGTAGAAAACATCGAGCTTTGGATCAAAATACCTGTTGGAAATGTCTCCAGGTGTCCTTGAAAGAATCCAGAGACGATCGGCCGTTTGGCTGTAATAACGAGGTGAGGTGACGCTGGTGGAGGAAACTGAACAGGAGATGAGAGTAAATCTCAGATTGGCTTCGCTGAATGAAACAGTCGGTAATATCAGCTGCTGAAGTTTAACAGCCAGGTGTTCATCAGGTTAGCTCTGCGTTTCTGTTCTGACTCGAGTTAAAAAAGCTCTGGAGACGTGACATTGTTACGATGAGCTGAGTCTTGTTCGTAGCTTGAACGTTAATATAACGTCTGACAAACTGTTACAGAGACCTGGGGTTTGTATTCAGGACAGTCGTGTTGTGAAGGTGCACAACTTATGTTAACAATAAATATAATAACTCCACAGAAACATCGTCTCTCTGAGCGTCTCGTTTGTTACGTAGGTCCTATCGAGGACTCAGACTGTTTCGTAACCAGTTAAAAGTTCTCTGTGATCCGTCTGAATTTAATCTGTGGGCTGTTTCCTGTGAGGATCTGTATTTTCTAATAATAGAGGAGGAACTTTGCTTCTGTTTTCGTCACGGTTCCACTTCGACGTCAATCTTCTCGTCTTTCCCGCTCGTGTCAGAGAACATTGTGTCCTCTGCTTGTTCTCGTCTGCTTTATCCGCTGTTCTCAGTTGCCTCTTTAGTTTCCATCTGATGAAAACACATCAGATGAGCTTTAAGCCTTTAACCCTCCGGGCCTGCAGCGCTGGATGTATGTGCTGACATACGATCCGTCTCACAACTGCTTCGCTCCGTGGTAATCCACAGCAGAGACCAGCGCCGCCGCCGCCGCTGTCCAGGGACAAGCTTTTAAAGTGCAACTGATTCTAACGATGCAAATAAAAGATCGTACGTTCACCGTCGTGTCTGTTTACACCGGAGTTGAGGCGAGGTTTCTCTGCTGGACCTGGACCTGGACCTGGATCTGGGTCTCAGTGTACCATAACACCTGACCTCCTGGGTCCAAATCCCTCAGAGACACATCTGGATGACAGGCTGCATGTTTAAGAACATCACATGCAGCGTGTGCACACAGAACGCTCTGTACTGCACACACAACACGCCACGCAGTTCATCCGTGTTTACTGACCGTTCTGAGGATTTACTTAGGACGGAAGAAAAAAAAAAAAAATATATATATATATATATATATATATATATATATATATATATATATATATATGTATATACATATATATATATATAACTACATTTTCACAGGCCTTTTGTTTTTTTCCCTGTAGTTTTCTACGAAAAAGCACAGATTTAGATACAACAGAGGAAAATAAAAGCTTAAAGATTTGCTTCTAATATTCGTCAGTGGACATTTCTAAAATCACAAAAGGTGTTAAGTTGTTTAAAGTTCTTCTCAAACCTTCACGTATAAAAATGTAAATATTTGTTAAAGACGAGGTTTTGCTCGTCTTGAGTCGAATGTTAATGAGCAGAGAAAGATCCTCATTGGCTGATTTTAAACAAACTAAATAAACAAACTGACCTTAATGGAGTTTTACTGTGTTTATATGTGGCGGACCCTGCCAACTTTCTAGCTTCAGTTATTTTAGTTCAACTTTTTTTCCTCTGAGATCAGTTTGTTTATTCACTGACGGAACAAAGTTTCTATTATTTCCTCATTAATATTATAAATATTAAAAAATGATCAGTTTTAATTTCTTCTTTAAAACTACACACTGCTCCTTTAAAACACTAAAAAACCTTTTTAACACAGAAAATGTGATTTAATCTGTTTTATGATCCTTATATAATATATATAAATATATAATATACTAGAATTATTTATCATATAATTTTTATCACAACATATTTTTTTATTACATTACATCTGTTATTTTTACAGTTCGTAACAAAATTATTTATAATATTATTAATTAAATTAACAGCCTGAATGTTTTGGATTAACAAAATATAACTTGGTAATTTATACATTATTTTTATAATTATATTGTATTATTTATATTATATTATTTTTATTTATTTATTTATATTATCAATATTATTTGATATTATGTATTAATTTGCTTTTTACCTGTTTCTGTTTGTTTTAAACATGCTAATTAATTAATTTAATTTGATTTAATGTCCTCATTATTATATTATTTCCATTATTATTATTATTATTATTACTATTACTTATATATTATTATATTATATCTTTGATAATTATTATTATCTCAGGTATGAAGTGAAACATGACGGTGCAGAAACTTCACCACTGTGATGATTATGTGCAGTAATCAGAGGAACACTTTAATTATAATAGTTAGAATAAAACTTTATGGTACATTCAGCGGTCCATCTGGTCCGCCGGGCTTCAGAACCCTGAGGAGAGACTTCCTGTTTGCCTCGGTCACATGATCGAACCGTCTGACGTCTCTGATCAGTGAACGAAGACGTCACTCGCTCCATCAGAGTCCCGATCCGAAATGTTAATGAAAAGAAAAACATCCGTCTCATCAGGACGAGTCGTTCGTCTGCATGTCGATGACGCGTCGGGTCCGATTCTGGCTGGGAAGCGTTGATGGTTCCTCGGCAGAGTGGTTCTGGGAGTCTGGAAACTGTGAGCAGAACCTCGTCTCTTCCTAACAGACCATCAACACACAGCCAGAGGTGAAGTCACTTTTATGGAAATGAGGAAGACGAGTGGAAGCAGGACGGAGGCCAAACCGCCGGCAGACGGCCTGACAGTGTTTACAGTGGATCATCCTCCTCAGTGTCAGGGACCTGAACAGAACTTGTTCTGGCTCCATCCAGCTAATAAACCCAGTCGCCAGAATAAATGTTTGTGAAGGTATATTCCTGCAAACCACAGAGACGTTCACGTTTCTTCAGATCCAGTTTGGTTCACTGTTTGTGCTCCGGTTCTGCTGAGGAACAAAACCAGACGGTCAGCGTTAGAAATGGAATCCAGCTTCTGTCGCTGTGAATAAAGTCCTGAGGTCTTTCCAGCTCCTGATATTAAAGTCCGATCATTAACGTGATATGAAACGAACCGATCTGATAACGTTTATTTAAAAAAAAACCTACAAGCTTTAAGAGATCGACACTTTCATCGTATCTGCATTAAAGTGAAACTGATCTTCTTCTTCTCACGTTGCTGGAACCAAACCTGAAGCCAAACTCTCACAGATTTCTGTTATTTCTGTGTTCTGTGTTTGACCTCCTGACAACCGGCACATTTAACCCACATTGATGTCTCATTTCTGCCAACAACAGGGCCGACCCGGCAGCTGGTCCCAGAGAAACGGCTCAGTGGTCCCGCTGACAGAGCAGGAGGGAGGCCGCTATAGAGATGTGACCAGGCGTGACGCAGCCCCCCCCCGCCGAGACGAGCCCCCGTCAGACGGATCATGATCCTGGACGAGGACGACGAGGCTGCGAGCGACAGGTCTGTCTCCAGAAACACTGGACTCTCTTTGATTGACCCGGTTGCAACTTGTCTTTTTATAAGACGTGCATTCCCAAAACTTTCCGTAAACTTGTGGATCAGAGCCTCATGACGAATCTCGTCACCGTATCTCCTCCTCAGACTTTCATGTCCTCAGTGAACCACAGGGCCTCTAATCCAGGAGGAGTTAACCTCCTCCTCCTCCTCTGCAGACAGAAGAACAGACACCAATTAGGCAAAGGAAGAGGAAGTTGAGATGGACGGAGAAATAAAAAAGAGCAGGAGGCAAAGGTCACACCTGATGCAACGTGGTGCTCAGGAACAAAACGAGAAAAGGCGGGTGGAGAAAGTTAGATTAAGAGAAAGACGGGCAAAGAGCATTAAAGCCTGACGCCTCGTAACGCAGAGTGACTAAACTAAAAGAAACGAAGAAGAAGTGAGAAGCGGCTGAGGAGGAACGTGTTGGCGAGCGTCCAGACGGACCATTAGCAAAGTTAGTCCGGTCGGTGCAGCGTGACGACGATACGCCTTAAAAACTCTCACGTTTCACCCGCTCGGTACATCAGCGTGGGCTCGCCTCCGTCACAGCTCAGAGACGAAGAAGAACTTCAGGATCCATGAGGGTCTGAAAGATAAACCCAACCAGAGGCCTCGAGTGTTCAACGCATCACTTCACTGATATAATGTTATATTATCGAGGTGTGAACATGATGACTGAGCGGCTTTCTTAAAACATGCAGGCATGAATTATGGTGTTTTCTTTTTGAATGCACAGAGCGTCTTTAATTTGCAAAACGTCTAATGTAACAAAATCTCTCTTACAACTTCAAAAGTGACGCATGAATGATTCTGATCTCCTATCAGAACCGACGGACTGATGGATCTTCTTCCTTAAAGAGCTGAAGTTTATCTGGACTCTCTCACACAACAAATACTCACTATCCATCCAGTGCTCCAACTCGAGCACTGTTTCCTCACAGTGAGCGGCTGAAACCTCCAAACATGAAACTGTAAATTGAGACGTTCTGAAGTATTTACACCTTCAGTAGGAACCAAAAGGCTCCTCGTGTGTTTCCTGTGAAAGACAGGAAGCTGCAGACGGATATGTTGTTCACAGAGTCTGACCCAGAAGAGCTCGGTTCCGTACTGACCTCTAACTGGACAGCTAACCGAGCTAACTCCCTCAAGGCAGCTACACAAAGTACAAATACTTAGTTACTGTACTTTAGTAGATGTTTGAGGTATCTGTATTTTACTCGAGTGTCTTTTTGACTTTTCCCAACCCAACATGTGTCTATGTGACGTCCTGGGAATGAGACTCAACAATCAGCTGTCTTTGTGGTGCGTTCAGGAACAGCTGGGACAAATCCTACTGATTCTACCTTTAACTTTAATAGTCTTTGAGTTATATTAATATGACATTAATATGAGCTTCAGTTAGCTTTGACCACAGATGTCCTTCAGAGGGAGACTTTTTACTCTGATACTCTGAGGACATGTCAGAGCCTGTACTCTATTACTTTACTGGAGTAAAGAAGCTGTATCAGTACTTTTACTGGAGTAAAGAAGCTGTATCAGTACTTTTACTGGAGTAAAGAAGCTGTATCAATTCTTCTACCGGAGTAAAGAAGCTGTATATGTGAGGATCACTTTATTTATAGAACAAATATCTGACGTGTCGCTTTAAACTGATCATTTTTATCTAACATGAGAGCCGTGGTTCTCAAAGTGGGGTGTCGGGGAGTAATTTAATTTAATTTGAATTTCATTTGTAGCTCTGTGACGGACTGTTTGACTGTTTTGGTCGCAGGCTTCAAACATCCAACAGCAGATTTCTCATCAGACGGGGGTCCGAGTTCTAATTTGAGTCAGTTCTGATGTGAATAGTTTGAGTAGCTCTGCGTCCGAGGCCGACAGTGTCGTTGTGGTGGAGGGGATGAGGAGGTGGAGGAGGGGGAGACCAGACTCCCTCCCAGCTTCCTTAGAACAACAGTGGCCTTTGATGAGAGCTGCTGAATAGCGGCGGGGCTGCACGCTGACACCCGGGCCCGAGGAACCAGTGACCAGCCGGGATTATTGTCAAAGCCCGCGACCTGTTTGCTTAACCTCCTCACCCGACCCCTGAGGAGAGGTCAAGGTAGCCGTCCGGACCTCCTCCTCCTCCTCTTCTTGTACTCCTCCGTCAGCCTCCTCTCCTGCTGCTCCCTCCCGCTCTCCTCCTCCCGCTTCCCACGCCGCGTCGTTACCTCGATTACATCACACGTCATCAGGCACGCCGGGGATTTGGGCTGGTCGGGGTTTTCCCTCATGCCAGATGTATGGTCCACTATAGGAGAGCCCAGGAGTGTGTGTGTGTGTGTGTGTGTGTGTGTGTGTGTGTGTGTGTGTGTGTGTGTGTGTGTAATCCTAATCTCCAGTTTCTCCTCCTGCAGGGTTTAAACAGCCAAGTTGTTGCTAAAAAGTCTCGCTGGAGATTAACACGTGGTTTGATGTCGGTCTTACTCTTTGTGCTCTGACAGCAGTACTGTGTTTATTCAGATACTCTGTTGAGAGTAATCAGATTATTCTCTCACATTAAGATGAAATACTGTCTTGAGTCATGGCTGCAGGAACTGGCGGCTCGGTTTGGTCTGATTTTTCTGGTTTCAGGCCGTCTCGTGTTGTTAACAGGGAGCTCAGTTTACACGTCGGAGTGAAAATGACTGAAGAGTACAGAAACATTTGGACTCGATCCAGCAGTCGTCAGTCCGTGTCGCTGCAGTGCGGCAATGTAATCCTTGTTGGCGTCTTCGACCGCCACTGACACGCAAGATTGTCAAATTCTGTCTGATGAACTGTACGGAAAGGATTCGATTTAGATTTACGATTTAGAGTCTTTATTGTCATTGTACAGTAGTAAAAAAAATACGTCAGCACAACGAAATTGAGGCACAGCTCAGTGCAAAAAGATAAATATCAAATAAATAACAAAACAAGGCGTGCACCCATCAAACAAACAAACAAACAAACAAACAAAAAGGACACTATATACACTATATACTACAGAAACTGACCTCTGAGTTAAAGAGAAAAGTGACGTCCACACCTGCTGCTGCTGGTCGAGGACCACAGTGACATCATTAACTACACCATCACCTCTTCAGGTGATCAGCTGATGCTAGACTTTATAATATCATGTCAGCTGCCCGCATGTTGTGAAGAGTTTAATCCTTGTGTTCATTAACCCTGTTGACACAGTGACTGTACAGAGTAGAACAATATTCAATATATATATTTTAACCTTATTTTGTTCATTCTGCCTCTGATCTCACCGTTAATGAACTACAGTCGGTCGGTGTGAGGATTACACCAGAAGCTCGTTGTATTCTGGCTCATTTATACTTTATTTATCGTTGGTTTTAGTGCGTCCACTCCTTCCTCGCTCTGCTGTAGCCGTGCTCGCTGTGCCAGAAGCAGATCTGAATGTTGGTACACAGGATTAGGCTGAGCGGTAAAGCCTCCTGTTCTCTGGCAGCATTATCCCTCAGGAGTGCCTAACATTAGTGACCTGTAAACCCTCGCGTTGGACCGCAGCCACCCTGCAGGTTAATGAGCGGCAAACCGTGTTCCCACAGCAGAGCTTTCTGACGACAGGTCGGGTTGTTCTGACCCACTGGCCAACAAATAGACACAGGAAACCAACACGTCACGCCACCAACAGACGTACAGCACAAACAGGGTTAAAGTTTGTAGTTTGGTCAGTTTTTAGGCACCAGAACGTTTTGGTTAGGTTTATGAGAATAAGCTTATTATTTATGTAAGTTAAGGTTTACGAATATATGTTGAGATGCCTACTGAAGTTAGCATGCTAACCAGCTAGCCTCCCAACAGCACTGTGTAGCTCAGCCAGTTCACCACTGAGTCTTTTGGTTGAGTTATTTCCTGTTTTATTTTTTTAGTTCTCTACTCTTTAATCACTTCCTGCCTTTGTCCTTTTCCCGTCGTTTCATTTGTTAATTAGTCCTTGTTTATTTAACCTTTTGTTTTTCTTGTACTTGTGTTAACTCACATCAGTCCTGTGTTCTTGGTGCTTTCTCTTTCGTTTGTACTTCATCTTTGTGTTATTTGTACATCTTCATTTCCCAGAATGCCTTTCACCTGCTTCTTGTGTTTTTGTTGCTGTATTAAGACCTCAGCTCTGCTGCTGAAGTTAGCCTGAGTACAATGTGAAAATATTGCCGTGTCTTCTCGTTCCTCGGAGTCATCGTCCTGGTCAGAGTTGCTGTAAATCGCCTCTGTATTGTCCCCCCTGTCTTCAGACTAAGAGGCTGTGACTGCAGTGACTCTCCCGTCGTCTGAGGCTCCGATGCGGGCAGACTTCTGTCAACTGAGAGCTCCACAGCTTACCGAGCCACATATAAGAGTTATAGTGAGCAGCACTTCAGATTCACTCGACAGTTCGGTGGAAACGCGGCTGCTACAGTTTGTTATCTCTGTTGCAACGGTCTGTCTCAGTGTTAACTGTCACGTGTAACGCCTGTTGGAGCGATGCTTTGCAGAAGTCTTGTTCAGTTCCTTTTCCGTTTCCCTCTTTAAATCATCCTCCAACATAAATCCCTCATGTTGGGCCTCTGTCTGCTGTGGATTATCCTCCGCGGTCTAACATTAGTGACCTGTAAGCTGGTGCGTTGGCACTCAGGTAGCAAACGTACGATGCTGGCTGACGGATTCCCTCCCAGTAAAGACGCTGCTGTTTCCATGACGCTGGGTGGCTCAGGTGAGTCCAGGTGAAGCTCTCCTCCCTCATCCTGTGACACAGCAGATCATCAGATCTGTTGGGATGAACTATCGTAATCAAACACAATTTATTCAAACTCATCTGTAAGAAGAAGTCTGTCATGGCTCTATCATGATCCGTTTTATTTTTGTCAAACTTTCCTCAAGCCTCATTTAAAAATCTGTGACGTCATCACAATGTTAGGTCTGCAGACGGAGGGTTAAAGGTGAACCTGAGCAGTTCTCCCTGGACTGACTGGGCGCCATTGTTTGGGCTCACCATCCAGTTCTGTTCAGGACCTCTCTGAGCTGACGTGGAGAAAACCCCAGCAGGGAGAACCAGAGGAAGCAGAGGAGAGTTTGAGTCTGAGCTGATCTCTTTTATCGTCCGTTTGACTTCAACACCAGACGAGCTCAGGAGTGAACTTCAGCATGAGATGGAGGAGGTGCTCTGAGGAGCCCTGAGGAGCCTGAGGAGCCCCGGGCCTGATCTCATTAGACGGAGGATGGTGGAGGAATTCACTCCATCATCTCTTCCACCGACCTCTGTAGGAGAAAAACATCCCAGTGCTCTGATATCTTCATATTAAACTGTATCAGCCCCCGAGTCCGGCTGGATGTCGGTGGATGGATGGATGTTGGGTCGCATTAACCCTGATGACATCACAGGTTGTTGTCACGGCTGCTCCTGTGCTGATTTGACAGCCGATCAGACGTTTGGCGATCAGTTTGTATTGAACGTCTCAGGCTGCAGATCTGCAGCTCGAGGCCTGGTCTCAGATTTCACTGAGCTGAGCAGAAGGAACGAGATGTGAGCGGACGGCCGGCGGTCGCGACTTTTCCTGCCTAATTATCTGCTCATTTTCACCAACATTTCACAGTTTGGTCACGTAGCTGCTGCTGTTTTTATCCGCCGTGACGTACAGTGACAGGACAATAAGCCTCGGAGCCGTGACGCTCGGCTGAGAGCCACGCCGCGGCTCCTACAAAATAAAAGTCATCCAGAGACGCTCAGGAGAGTTTGAGCTCGATGACATTCCACCACATTTGTTTCACTTCTGAGTAATAAATATATTAAACTGGTTTTATTTTAACTGTACATTTATATTAACATGTAAAAAAATTGTTTTAAAAAAAACTAATTAAAATGTTATTAATGATTAAGTAGAGTCAAGAAGCAGCTTTCACATTAATGCATTAGTGATAATAATCCAGTGATATAATTGAAATTGTAAACATTTTTGGTATCTTTACTTTTGCTCATAATACTTTTGTAATTCTACTTTTTATGTAAAATAATTTTTTTAAAATGTAAAAATATTTTCTTAGATTTAAAAGTTGCCTTAATTAAAAGGTAACTTTTTAATCTAAGAAAATATTTTTACAGTTTGGTTTTAGTACTTTTACTGAGGTGAATTAAGAGTTTTTAAGTGTTTTATTAGAACTTTTTAGTGAGTAAGTAATAAATCTGAATAGTTGTCCACAACTATAGAAATCTAAAACTACTAAAATATTTAAAATACTAATTTAACTTCTAATTTATTTTTTAAAAGGCCTGAAATATTATATACATAATAATATTGTGTTAATGTAATTGAATTTAAGTTGCAGCAGCAGTTTGAGTTTGTTTGCTGTGGAGATGAAATAAAATATTATTACATTCAGTAGTTATTTATTTTTAAACCAGTGATGATATTTATTTTTGAAATAACTTTATTGGCACAGTGACGATCAAAAACAACCACAATATGCAGCGTCGGAAAATTCTACATGAGACACTTTTTTAATTAAAAAAGCAGCGTAACGTGATTAAAGTGTTGGTTTGAGGAGAGTTTTTATTAAATCTCCTCTTCAGCTTCGTCTGCAGGAGAAACTTCAGTTTGTCGCTGTGATAAATATTTTTAAAGGATCAGATTCTTTCTCTTCTTGTTTTTCTGACACATTTTCTTTAATTACAAGTTTAATTTTAACTTCACATTGTGTGTTTCTCCGCTCGGTTTTCTGTTCACAGCAGAATAACATTAATTAATTAATTAATTTATAATCAGTTTGTCTGTTTCATGTTTGAGCTCTGAACATTTTATTCTTCTTCAGTAGATAATTTCACCAGTTTACAGACTTTATAACTTTATGATTTATTCCCACTGAAAACCTGAATATTAGACTTTAAACGGTTCAATAAAGTTGTTTCTCGTTGCCTTTTTTGTTCTGATTCTCTTTTGCAAACCAAACTTTCGTTACAGACACTAAAACTTTAGAATTTTAATTTCTTCGGTTCTAGTTTGAAAGTTGATTTTGCAAAAAAATTAAAAAACTGCTGCTTCGTCACATTCGCTTCATTCTCAGGCGGAAATAAACATTTTGCATTTATGTTGTGAGCTCAGAAGCAGACACATTTATACTGACACACTAATATTTTAAATCTTCCCTCTATTATTAAAATAAACTTTATCTGATTACTTTAGTTATTTTACGGATTACAAGTCGAAGTCGTGCATTTTTTAAACACGTGTGTGTGAAGTTGAATTCTGCATAAAAAGCTTGTAATGAACCAGAAATAATACGTTTAAAAAAATAAATTTAAATGTTGATTTAAAGTTTTCTCGTTTATATAATTTATAAAATACAGAAATAAATAGACATTAATGCTTAAATTAATTAATGCTGCCTGGAACTGTGGAAAATAAATTTACCCAACATTTCTAAAACATTTCTGCCGTTTCTGTCTGAATTATTTATTAGATAAAGATCAGATAAAATATGCACAAAAACAAAGTGTGTCTGCTTCTGAAAGTGAAGCTCTGAAGTGTCGAGCAGTAAAAAAACACTGAGGCTCATTAAATGAAGATAAGAGATGAATTAAAGACACAAATCAATCAGGAATGTTTTAGTTTGTATATTTATTTATTTATGAGTTATTATTAAAGTCTCAGGTGTATCTGCAGAGTCTCTTCTCGTCCTCGGGCGTCTCGGCTCCGTCACATGAAGAGTCGACTGTACTCACGGTCACGGTCAGGGTCTCGGCTCTGAGTTTGACCTCTGACCTGTCGTTGGTCGCCTCCTGTCGAGGCGGCGGGGATGTTCTTTCTAAAACACCTCGCTGCTGCATTATCAACCCAGGAGCTGAGCCGATCAGCTGATCAGAGCGGCGGCGGCGGCCGGCTGCTCGAGCCTCTTCGGCCTCGGAGGTGATTAGTGGTCACGCAACGGGCCCGCCGCTGAAACACACCGAGGGAGAAGACGAGGAAGAAGAAGACGAGGAGGAAGGTTTCTGGCCTCCTCATTGGCTCATGAGCTTGTTGTTAGTGGCTCCCAGGAGGAGGAGGAGGAGGTGGAGGTGATGGGGGGGTCAAACAGGCCACACCCTGTTTAAACTCTGCAGGTTTATGTGCTGATCCCCCTTCACCCCTTCACCTCGCCTCCTCCTCCTCCTCTACCTCGCCTCCTCCTCATCTTCAGCGTCTCCCCCTCCTCCATCTCCTCGCTGTCTTCTTCTCAGCCATGACCTTCGCCCACCTCCCGCTGCTGCTGCCTGTTTCTCCTCCCCCTCCTCTTCCTCCACTCCTCCTTCTCCTCTCCTGTACCTGCATCTTCTGCACCATCTTCTCCTTTTTCAGCCTCTTAAAATCACTGAACTCAGCATGTTTTTATTCAATGTCAGATAAAATGAAGCCATCGAAGGCCGTGAACAACAAATAACCGAACAATCTGCTGCTCATTGTGTCTCCAAAAGTCCAGGTCGGGTTTGAAACGACGCTGAGATCTTCACTGCTCAGCTCACAGTGTCTGAATCGGACGCTGAGCTCAAGTCAGTTTTGGGTGAACTGTTCCTTTAACAGTAAATATCTGTATCTAATAATCATTTCAGCTCGAGAGCGTCGAGACGACTACAAACTGATCATTTGAATCTGAACCCAGGAGAACTCACCTTCAACAGGACAAACTGATCACTTTGTCCATCGGACCTCCTGCTGTCACTGAAGCTCCGCCTCTTTGTTCACCTTCAAAATGACCCGTCAGGTTTTCTGTTGGTCTCGAACCACAAACACAAAAAAGATTTGACACCAACATTTTGTTTCAGAAAGACTTTCAGAGAAAAGTCTGGAGATTCTTTATTTTTCTGATGATCAATAAATCATCACACACAGACACAAACCATCAGGACTGGATCAATACAGTGATTAATTAACACTGTCGGTGCACAAGTTTTATTTTGAAAGTTAAAGACCGAGCTACGGTGGCCCTGGAGGTCAAAACACAACATATGAGAAAACACAACAACATTTTACGAAATGGTAAATTTCTCCCTAAAACAGCAGCTGACCCGCTGGTGACCCGGCGGCCTCGGTCACGTCTCCTAAATGCACAAGCTGAACTTATTTTCAGGCTCCGGACTGAACCGGAGGATCCGTTCTGTCGGCCTGCCGGTTTGAATCCCGCCGTCTTTTCCCACCCGTCCGTTCGGGTCGCGCAGCCGTCCGTCCGTCTGTCTGTTTGACTGACCGGCCGTCTGTCTGACGTGATGCCTTCCTCTCGTTTCTGTCTCTTTCCTCTCGCCCGTCCGTCCATCCGCGACGTGTCGGCCTGTCCGTCCTCGTCCGTCCGTCTACCTGTCGACGGACAGTTTAAATCCCGTCTCACCTTCTCGTCCTGAACTCTGCGTGACTCCTCTAAATGTTCTGCTGAAAGTCTGATGAACTTTTCTGCTGAGAGTCTTTTTCTTCCTGTTCCAGTTTGTCCTCATTTCATAAATATTCTGTCAGTAATGAAACGACAGGATGGAAGAAAAGCATGTAAAGTTGTTTTCTAATGTTTTTTATACTTTAATTTAGTTTGTTTCTGCTTCATGAAGGAAACTCAGATGATCAACTGTAAATCATTTTGGGTTGTTTCACCCGTTTTTCTGTAAATATTTGAGTTGAACAATTAGTTTAAAGTTTCTTTCAGTTGTTAATTTGACTGAAACTGATAATTAACTTCACACATTAAAGATCAGGAAGCAGATTCTGGAGAAAGATCTCTGATTGTTGGTCGTCAAACACTGACGCTGTTTTAGAAATTCGTTCTGAATATCGACTCAAAGCGTTGTGATTTATTTGTCGACCTGAGAATCTTCCTCCTCCTCTTCTTCAGACTCGCCTCCCTTCCTTGATTTTAATTTAATTTCCTTCTCTTCTAAGTCTTCAGAAACTTATTTTAATGATTGAGCTCTTAAACTGAAATTCCTCCTCACTTCCTGTTAGAAGAACTCGTGTTAATAAGCTGAAAGTAAAAGAAAAACAGAACTTTAATCTGAATCAGCTTGTGTGTTTTGTTTAAGTGAAAGAAACAACATTATTCTAACTTCCTGTGGGAGTCTTTGTTCTGTCCGTCAGGCCTGTGTGACCTTTGACCTCCTGCTTGTAAAGCCGGCAGGTCGTAGTGTTCCTGTGTTTTCACGCTGGCCTCAGGTCAGTTCAGAGCAGAGTGACGGCGACGGAAACGCAGATTAAAGCAGAACAAAAAGAACAAAGTGGTTTTAAAGAGAAAGGAAAGAGTTTGTTCTGTAGAGAGCGCGGCGGCGACTGAGCGGAGGAGGATGAATCACTTCCTTCCTCCTGAATAAAGTCAATTACTGCACTCTAATCAGAGCTGGTGGGGTGACATCCATCACTTTCCACCTCCACCCCCCTGATTCACCCCCCGCCACCTCCCAGCGCAGCAGCCCGGCTCTGTGGCCCGACACTCGATGGAGGGAGTCGGTTAAAGATGGCTGAGCGCTCAGGAGAGCGCCCTCGCCGCACAGCTGGTCGGACGAGCAGCGGTTTCTATGAAAAACCCCTCAGAGCGGCTCGTAGGGAGGAAGGAAGCACGGAGGCCGGACGGACGGACGGACGGATGAAACACGCAGCGGAGTGAAAGCATGCATACATAACGGAGCGTGAAGTCACGAGGTGAGGATGAGGAGCGAGTCGGGACGTCCCCCTTCCTCCCCCCCTCACCCTCCTGTTGTAGAATAAAGGGGGGAGGGGAGGAAGGAGGTGTGGACGGCCCTCTGACCGAGGTGAAAGCGAGGGGAGGTTAGGAGGTGAGGAGGAGGGAGCGAGGGGGGCGGAGCCTGCGAGCTGACTGGCAGCCCGGCGGGCCACTCAGACGGCGCCGCTCGACGTAAGACAAGAAAAAAAAGCACAAGCCCTGGTGGAAGATGGAGATAATTCTAATTAGAAGTGACTCTGCGTGCCAGTGATCCATGCAGACTATTAGTGTTGTCACGAAACGCTGCGGATGCTACTGAGCATGCTCAGTGGAGTCGGCCGGCCCCCACATCGGCGTGCTGTTGGCGAAGGGCAGGTCACGTCGCCTGGGTGTGCAGCAGCGAGCGCTCCCTCAGCACGCTCTGGGTTGCCTGGATTCTGCACGCGATCTTCACCGGGGGGCGGGGTGGAGCGAGCTGCGAGCGGCGGGTCACGGCGCTCTGCTTTGCTTTTTTTTTTTTTTTGCGTTGTTTGTTTGAAAATACTGCAGCACAGTTTTGCTGCAGTTTTGCGGCGGCTGAAGCTGATGCCCTTAATGCGAAGCCACGCTGCCAAAACACATCCGACGACTCGCTCCGAGCTGAATTTAGAAGAATAAAAAAGCAGGAAGCGTCACGGCGACGCCGTGACGCTTCCTGCTTTTTTATTCTTCTAAATTCAGCTCGGCGATGTTCTGCTTGATGGAAACTGGAGCTGATGTGTCAAACTGCTCCCGAACGCACTTTTAACCTTTTTACTCCACAAACACAACCTTTAAACTTTACACCTCAGACGCCCTTTAAACCCGACCGACACGCGACACGCTGATAAAACAGGAAGTAGCAACTTTAAGAGTCGCACACGTTACAGATTAAAGGTTTTAATAACTTCAGTTAAGGTTTAAAGCCTAATCCCGCCAAAATAAGGCAGATCGGACGCATTAAATCACAGATCTGCGTGTACGTGACGGCACATTCACACATCATTTTAACATTTTGAAGATATTCTCGTCGTCGTCGATGATTTTACACGTTTTAACTTCAAAACTTGATTATTTTTTAAACCAGATTATCGTGAAAATAGTTTAAAAATGATATTTGCTGAAATGTTTACAGAATGTCGACGCTGATTTTAGTTTGATGTCTTCATGTTGTGATGGAAGAATCGCTCATTTAGAGACAAAACTAAGCAGCTGGAGTTTATTTAAAGCTCTTCACAGTGTGTGTGTGTGTGTGTGTGTGTGTGTGTCTCTGTGTGTGTGTGTGTGTGTGCTCTGTGTGTGTGTGTGTGTGTGTGTGTGTGTGATGGAGGGGGTTGTGCTGATCTACTTTCCTTCTGGTTTATTTTTTCCTTTACGAGCCAGTTGGACATTTTATATTCCACTAACAGATTCTGTTTCTTCACATTTAAAGCTTTTTAATGTAAATATTCAAACATATATTTGCATAATTGAATGTTTTATAAACATTTATGTGAGCTGTGAATAAATACATTTTAAATATATTTACATATATTTCTTCACATTCTGTAGAAACGTCTCCAAATGAAATACTAAATGTGTTTCTTCCACATTTCTCTGTCGTTTACTGAACATTTCTTGTGAATTTAAACTGAAGACAGAAACACAAAAAAGAGCTGAAGCTGTAGAGGAAATATTATTCATCTGATTTTCATTATTTCTGGCCAAAACATAAAGATTTTATCTTCTTTAACGCCGACAAAACAACAGATCTGGACGGAAAATCTTTATTATTTGATTAAATGATAACGGACAATAACATTTAAATCAAATTAAAACAGTAAAATTCATGTATTTATCTTTTTTTTTACATCTTTGTCACTTGTGAACCTTTTTAAAATCATTTTCTAGTTTCATGAGAGAAACTGTTTGTTGCAGACGAACATTCGTGATAATTTAACGAAGCTTTAACGTTCGTCAGCTTCAGACTGAACACGACGTTTCTGCAGACGCATGAAAGTGACTTTAGAAATATAAAGAAGCAGTTTATGTGTCACAGCTTCAGGCTCCGCCCACCACAACCACAGGACACAAACAGGAACATGAAGAAGAAGAAACATTAAACATGAAGCTGCAGAAGGTTGAAATTAACATCCGACTGAGTTTAAAGCTTCTGAAGGCCGACGAGGAGAGCTGTTGTTGTTTGTTTGTTTTCAGTGAATAAATAAAAACAATCTCTCTTAAATAAAATCTAGATGCATTAAAATACAGAAACATTCAAAAACATTAAAATAAATTAAAAACAAACAAACGTCTTTATATATATTATATATAATATTTAGAAAACAGAGCAATGAATCAGGCGTCATGATTCAGGTGTTTGTGGCTTTGATCGGGAGAAAAACACATTTTTATTCAAGATGAATAATAATAAACTACTAATATTCACTCTGCTGCGTAATATTATAAAGTAATAATATAATATTATATTATAAAGTATTTGAATACTTACTGCTGAACATACTCAGGTTATTTTCTGACGCGTTCGCTGACTGTTTGGTGGGAAAATACCAAAGTCTGTGAAAAATCACAGTAAATTTCGATCACAGGTGGAGAGTTTGAGGACGAAGCATCACTTTCAGTCTGGTTCTGATTTTTAAAGCTTCTCCTGGAGGTTGAATAGAACCGACCCGGTTGCTCGGTGGCTCGAGTCCGACCTGGATGTCGTCCTCCCTCATCCTGTTTCCTGACGTCTCTCTCAGATGTTCTCTTCAGTAAAACTATGAAAGACCAAAAAGAATAATTAAAAAAGAAAGAAACTAACTTTATGTTCAGACGTTTCTTTGCTGCCGTCTTTAACTCTTTAACTTCACTTCTTGTACGAAAATGACGAGCAAATCAACTGAAATAAATCACTTTAGTATCATCACATTATTTAAGATTTACTGCTTGATTTAATTTTGAAGATGTGAATTTGTCAACTTTGAGACTTTTAAAACTGTCTTTCTCAGAATGAAGCTTTTCTCTTCACACTTTATAAAATCCATCATTATTTAAACTTTAATTAAACATTTGTTTGTAATAAAAGTTGCACCTGATGTTTTATAAACCTTTTGTTTAATAAATTATCATTTTATTGCTCGTTAACAGTGAAAGAACTTTTAATAAAGTTTATTAACTTTTTCATTTTCTGTTTGTTATCAAGTGTCTCAAAACAAAAGTTTCACTTCATTCAGAAAAAGTTCCTAAAATATTTTGTAGAAATCTGAACATTCAGGTTCTGACACAACATGAGATTATTTTAAATCATTAAATCATCAGCGAGTCTTTAATTCTGTTATTTTCTTTATTAAAAACTGCTGAAGGTGAAAGTTTGAGCTGATTTCAGAGCAGCTGGTTTGAATATTATGAAGTTATTATAAACGTAAAGTAAAATAACTACAAATTAAAGTTTAATTAACCGTTAATGTGACATTTATTAACGGCGGTTGTTTAAACACACGAACACGTTTAAATAAACTGAACCTTCGGATCCGTCCGTCCGAAACAAAAGTTCTTCTTCCTGCAGACAGATTGATCTTCAGTGTGTGTGTGTGTGTGTGTGTGTGTGTGTGTGTGTGTGTGTGTGTGTGTGTGTCCTCGAGGCTTCACGACTCGTCAGCCGTCAGTCACAAACAACAACAACACGAAGGCGACAGGATGTGACAGCAGCTGTTAGCGTCCGTCCGTCCGTCTGCGTCCAGTTAATGATGACGAGCTCGACACGTTCACACCTCACGTTTATTCTGAAATTACATCCAGGTGATCAAACTTCCTGCTGTGTTTCTGTCAAACACTAAAGTTTTCCCTCTCAGCTGCTCTTCGGTCGCTTCTCTTCAGGGATTCATCTCGTTTCTCCTGAAGCTGAGGGATGATTAGATTTCGCTCTGCAGGTGAAACCTCGTCTGAACCTCCAGATTATATAATCTGATCATCAGACTCAGATCAGCAACACGAACGTTTACATTCATCACACTGAGATACTTCACAGATTACTTTCTGAACCAGAGCATTTTTATTATTATTATCTTTTATTTTAATCAGATAAAAAAAATCACTGAAAGAAAATAAATTGCTGAATATCAGAACAATAATCGAGAATCTACGTTTATAATTTACTTTTTATAATTAAGTACATTTAATACCAGTTACTGTTTTTACTCTAGTGTCATTTATACGGGTTACTTTGATCTTTACACCTTATGTTAAAGAGAAGTTTTATTTTGTATACTTTAAAGAACATTTTGTAGCTAAAATGTTCTTTTCCCTCAGTGAGATATTAAAGTATTGTTATTCTTCAGTAAAATATCTCAGTTATTTCTCATTTCCTGCTTCCTTCCTCCTCTTCACTACTAGCCACAGTATTTTTAAATGAATTTATTTCATCAGACTTCAAATTTAAAAACAACACAACTGATTCCAATAATGTGAAACATGCTGAACATTGTAACTGACGACCAGCCGGGCCGACGCCGGGTCAACCCGCAGAACACGGTGTTATTTATTGTTAATATCAGAGACTTTTACTCGAGTACTCTTCATGTGGGCGACTTATTTTATATATTTTAACACTATAACTTTACTTTTACTGGAGTCTGAAGTTTAACCCGACGAGGCTGTTTGACATGTTTGTGATGCTTTAAAGAACATTTTGTAACTAATATACTTCACTTTTACTGAAGTAAGATTTTAAATGCAGAATTTTTAATTTTAACGGAGTATTTCTGTTGTTCAGTTAAATATCTCAGTTGCGTCTCGTCACCTTTAATCTACATGTGTAAAATGTAAATGTGCTTTATTCATTCAGCCCTTTACAACAACACTTTCAGTGAACCGAGGTGCTTTATAATTCATCGTAAAATAAAAACATTAAAGTAGAATAAAATAATACCAACGATAAAAACAATAAAATGAAAAGTGTCACAACACGACTGGGTATTAAAATCCATCCTGAATAAATACGTTTTTAATTTAGATTTGAAGAGGTTCTCTGTTCCAGAGCCGGGAGCAGCAGCAGAAACGGCTCGGTCACCAGAGTTTGGACTCTGACCAGCAGAAGTTGGTTGGACGACCTCGAGGCTCGACCGGGAGCACGAACAGTTAGAAGCTCAGATAAATAAGATGCGGCGAGGCCGTTAAGAGCTTTAAAAACAGACGGATGGGAAGCCAATGAAGGGAGCGAAGGACGGGGTGATGTGCTCTCGTCTGTTAGCGTTAGTTAAAAGACGAGCAGCAGCATTTTGCACAAGCTGAAGACGACTCAGAGACGATCGGGAGACGCCAACATGAAGTGCACTGCAGCAGTCTGATCTTGAACTGATTCGAGCTTTCTGAAGGTCGTGATGGTTTAAAAACATTTTGACTTTGACTCCAGGAGACGCAGCTGGAAAAACTGCTCCTGACAGCATTGTTGATTTGTTTGTCAATGTACTTTTACTTCTGATGCTTCAGAGCAGCAGCTGCACTTTCTGTCTGACTTCGTGGATTCTGATAAAACTGAGATGTTGATTTTAAAATGAGACGATTCACTGAAACAGATAAAGTTCCTCCTGTGAACGTTCCTGCGTCGACACAAAGTGAAGAAACTGAATAACAACAACTAAAATTTAAAAACCGTCGACTTCACTTGTGAATCTGAGGTCGTCGGTTTAAAGTCAACCGTTAAAACGTTCAGTGTTCGACAGATATCTGAACGTCTTTGTGTCCAGACTTCCCCAAAGTCTCGTCCACGATCTCACAGCTGAGTGTTTTTGTCTCTTTGTCATTTTGAGACATCGTGAATTCAAAATGGCGGAGCGGAGGGCGAGCTGCGAGAGAGAGAGAGGCCTCTGAAATAATTTCAGTATTTTATTCTCAGGAAAAAATGTAAAACTACATTTTAAAGTAACTGAAGAGTTGAAACACGTGAAACTACTTTTATTCTCATCTTCATCACAAACATCGTCCACTTCACGCACCAAACACTCGACTCCAGCTACTTTACATTTATCTTATTTCTGCACGTTTTATTTCAGATTATAATAAAACCTTCACTCGAGAGGTTTCAGCGACATGAGATCCGGTTCAGTTCTGATCTGAATCTGGGTTCACGTTCTCTACATGTAGGTCGACAGGTGTTCGATGTTCTCTGCAGAGGAGCTGCAGCTTCATTCACAGAAAAGATGTGACACTAAAATCATGTTTAAGTATTTTAACATCTTGTTTAGTTGAAATCATGTTGTCAGAACCGGTCCGGTTCTGTCCAGATAAAATGTTCTTGGATCACTTTTTAGTCGATGTTGGTGAAATACTGAAACATAAAGTTATCGTCATGATTTTAACTTATTAAAGAGCAAAAACAAAAATTAAAGAAACGATGACTTTGACTTCTCATCATTATGGACTCTGATTCTGATCTGAGTGAACAGAACCGATCCTGCAGCGGGTCGGCCCGGTGATCTCGTGTCTCTCTCGGTTCAGGTTCAACACTTTGTGGTGAAACTGGAGCAGAAAACAAAGCAGCTGCTGCAGTTTGAGTCCAGTTTGTTTCAGACAGAAGAAGGTGATGATTTTTATCTTCTGTGAAGCTTCAACAGAACGGACCTTCAGAACCACAGAGTGTGAGACGTTCAGGAGTGTGAACGCTCAGCGAGAGACCGGTCGAGTTTTCATCGTCTTTGTTTTACAGGACGAACGCGTCTCTGTGAACATGTCGCCGGCGTTCAGCTGCAGCTTCTTTCTGCCAACACGACTGTAAAGCCGATGAAAAGATTAACGAACGGAAGAAGCTGAAATCATCAGAACATCACCATCGATGAGCGATCAGGAGTAACTGAGCCTGACGAGTAACTGAGCCTGAAGGAGTAACTGAGCCTGAAGGAGTAACTGAGCCTGGAGAAGTAACTGAGCCTGAAGAAACTAAGCCTGAAGAGTAACAGAGGCTGAAGAGTAACTGAGCCTGAAGGAGTGACTGAGGCTGAAGAGTGACTGAGCCTGAAGAAACTAAGCCTGAAGAGTAACAGAGGCTGAAGAGTAACTGAGCCTGAAGGAGTGACTGAGGCTGAAGAGTGACTGAGCCTGAAGAAACTAAGCCTGAAGAGTAACTGAGCCTGAAGGAGTGACTGAGCCTGAAGAGTAACTGAGACTGAAGGAGTAACTGAGGCTGAAGAGTAACTGAGCCTGAAGGAGTGACTGAGCCTGAAGAGTAACTGAGACTGAAGGAGTAACTGAGCCTGAAGAATAACTGAGCCTGAAGAGTGACTGAGCCTGAAGAAACTAAGCCTGAAGAAAGTGAGCCTGAAGAGTAACTGAGCCTGAAGAGTAACTGAGACTGAAGGAGTGACTGAGGCTGAAGAGTAACTGAGCCTGAAGGAGTGACTGAGCCTGAAGAGTAACTGAGGCTGAAGAGTAACTGAGCCTGAAGGAGTGACTGAGCCTGAAGAGTAACTGAGCCTGAAGGAGTGACTGAGCCTGAAGAGTAACTGAGGCTGAAGGAGTAACTGAGCCTGAAGAATAACTGAGCCTGAAGAGTAACTGAGCCTGAAGAAACTGAGCCTGAAGAGTAACTGAGCCTGAAGAGTAACTGAGCCTGAAGAGTAACTGAGCCTGAAGAGTAACTGAGCCTGAAGGAGTAACTGAGCCTGAAGGAGTAACTGAGCCTGAAGAGTAACTGAGCCTGAAGATTAACTGAACCTGAAGAGTAACTGAGGCTGAAGAGTAACTGAGATCCTCGACTGCAGTTGTCCTATTTATCCTGTAAAGCACTTTGGTCCTTTGTGGTTATTTAAAGTGCTCAACAAATAAAGTTGGATTGGAAGTTAAAAGAAACATTAAACAATACGATCAAATACAAAATGTTCTATCAGAATAAAACTACCAGAGTATCTGGTGTTAAATGTAAAAGTACATTTTACAAACGTAGACGAGACATTTTTTTTCTCTGATTATCAGAATCAGTGTTTTTTTTTTTTATCTCACTGCCGAAAGATTAATTTAAAATTACTCCACTTCAGTTTGTAATCTTCAAAGTAACTAGTAACTAAATGTATCAAATAAATGTAGTGAAAAGTAAATTAAACACACGGAGGTTAAACTCTGCTGTCAGTTCTGATTATTAGAATCGTTGTTGTTTTTCTGTTGTTTTCATTTTATTACCAGTAAAATAAATTAATGTAAAAATGTAACTCTGATGCAGCGTGTAATATGAAAAGTAACTGAAGTTATCAGATAAATGTAATCGAGTACAAAGTGCAGTATTTGTCTCCAGAATGTGTTGAAGTGACGAGATATTTACTGAAGTAAAGAAATTAAAAGCGTTTTACCTGAACACTCGTATGGTGATAATAAAAATAATAATAATATTGTCCTTTACTTTTGTTAAGTTAAAGAATCAATAACACAATAAAAACAGAATAAAATACTTCAGAAGAAGTTCTTTACATTAAAACAAATCGACACATGATACAAAACGTCCCAGTTGTGTTTTAAATATCATATTTCTATTAATGAATTATTGATTTTATTGTTATTTTTAAAACTTATATTATTTGGTCGTTTCGATCTTTGACATTTTTAGATTTCACAAAGTTAAATATTGATCTGAGAGGACGATTAGAGTCAAAACTGAACTACCAACAATCAACACTGTTATTAATCTTATTAAATCTTATTGACGTCAGTAAAATAAAATTATTGCAGAAATGATCAGCAGACCTGCAGACATGTACAATAATATTAATAACATGCTGGAAATAACTAAAATAATAGTAACGGTGTTGAGACGTACCTGAGAGCAGTTTGTGTCTCGTCCACATCTCATTCATTACATTTACAGTGTCTGTCAGGTTTTGTTGGATATGAATCTTTATTAATAAAGTTTGGAGGAGCAGCAGGTTAAAGTGGCTGCTGGTGCTAAACTGGCTTCATCAGATCACTGAGGATGTTTTTCTGCTCTGGATCCATGTTGTAAGTTTCCCGCTGTGATCTGAACTCATTATCTCAAACAGCAGGACGACTCGCTCGCTGAACGCTCAAACGCTGAACGAACAGCTCGTTTATCGTCATGTGAAAATGTCTCAGTCAGACGGGACGAAACGTCCAAACGTCCAGCTGAAGGTCTGATTTAGATCTGACTCATGGAGACTTCTATTGTTGTAAATATTCTGGGTGATGTGCGAGGACGTTTGCAGCAGTTTTGTCTCATTCTGGAGAGAAAACCTCCGACATGAAGCTGTTTCTGTTGGTGCTGTGTGTTAAAACTCTGGAGGTTTGTTCCTCCACTCGTCTCCGTCCACTCAGTCCTCGTCGTCCTGGCGTCCGTCAGAGCTGCACAGGCCGGGATCAGCTGAGTGGAAGTCGGACTGGACGACCTGCAGCAAAACCTTCACACCTGAACAGGAAGCAGGGGAACAATGTTTCTGCAAAACACAGATGTGATAAATGATTCTGTGTTTGTTGCAGTTTGCTTTTAGTCTGACTGAGTTTAGGCACAAAAACTTCTTGATTAAGTTTAGAAAAAGATGTTTCAGCTTGCCTGTGAATATTCTCATTCATCCAGGTCATAGTTATCTCAAGTAAAATTGAATCGAACGCAACTGGATTTGGTTTTTGTCTTGAAGACGTTTCACCTCTCATCCGAGAGGCTTCATCAGTTCCTGCTCGCTTGACTCGGCTGGGACTAGTCCAACTAGCCGGTGTGGAGGTCCAGCTATTTAACCTCTCAGGAGGCGGTCACAAGGCCACTGATGTCTATGTTTCAGCTTAAAATATCTGGCTTTGTCAGCAGAAACATGGATGGAAACATCTTGTTGAATATCTCCAGTTGTTCAGGCTGAACGTGGAAACACAGTCTGAACACTGGTCTCTGGCTCCGACTCTACAAACTGTAGAAATGATTGTAGGAATGTCGGTGTGGTGCGTTTGGCTTCTGGAGACATTTTGTGGACTACGAAACTTCACCTGACTCACCTGGTGACGGGGCGGACTGTCCCTTTAAATGACCGACGGCGTGACACTTGGCGTTCGGCGCTGTGGTCGAGCGTTCGCGTGTTGACGAACGTGGAAGCGTTCCTCTGGTGTCAGACTCGCTGTGCTAAGTGAGAGGAAGTCGAGCGTGACAGAAACCAGACACCGAAGTCGACCATGTTTGAAACCACGTCGCACTTTTTAATTTTTCATCATCACGTCCCCCCGGGGACCCGCCGCCGCCGCCACTCGCCTCCAGTATCGATTATTAACAGACAACACGATGTCACATGTGATTAAAGGATGAAATCAGGTGACCTGGATCTGCAGACGCCTCCTCCAAGTGTTTCTACTTTAACTCTGAACTACAGGAGCCCAGAGGGGCCAATTCATGTGTCAGGAAAACATTCATCAAGGCAGAAAACTTCCTCAGTGCAGGTTTTCATCCGTCGTGCAGCCGTTGTGCCCTGATCCGAGGGCACACAGCGGGTCGATCTGGACCGTCCCGTCCTGGGAGAACCAGATAGTTTGAAACATACAAAACATCATTCAGCAGCATCTTTTGTTCCCTGAGATGAAACCCAAAGCTTCTATAGGGGACCTCGTCACGCCCGCCATGTTCAGGAAGCAGCTCAGACGACGTCTGCAGGTGCACGTTTTGATCTCTGGAGTCGTTTCCACTCAGACAGATTACAGCCGGAAACACCTGACGAAAGAGGCGAGAATCAAGAGGTCAAACCCGAGGACGTCGGTCTGAGGTTCTGTTGTGTCGCATCAGCGCCAGATGTGTTTTGAATCTGTCGAGCTGAGCCATCATCGTTATCACTGTGGGTTATACGAGCCGGGAAAGTCAAAGGGTTGTGTGTGAAAACCAGGACGGCCTTTTGACTGGCAGCGACGAACAAGCTGCGACGAAGGCAGGATGTTTTGTCGCCTCATGTCTACTTTATCTCGCTAAAAAAGCTGCACCTGAACGCACCACGGAGACTTCAGGCGACGGACTTTCTGCAGGAGAAGAGACACAAACAGTTGAGTCTCTTCTGACGTCTGATGAAGAGGAGAGAAACAAGGAGAAGCTGAACTTAACGGGTGAAATCTGTGAAGTCTTGGATACGACAGCAACCCTTTCTCTTTCGCTTTCGGTGCTGATTCGTGCAGAACCGACCCAAAAGCCTCTGACACAATCCGATGGACGACTGACTCAATAGTGAATCAAGACGTTAGCATGTTTACGAGGCCGGACGGGTTTTGGTGCTTCATGCAGCGACTGATTTTTTTGTTGACAGGTCACATTGTCTGTTGTTATCAATAATTCACATATTCACAGATTTTAAACCATTTTAAAACAAACATGATTGATTAGGCTGAAGGTTAAAGGAGCAATACGTAATAAATGTCGTTGAAAATACTCAAAATTGCACTTAAACTCCAACAGAATGTGAATAAAGAGCAGTTTTTCTTTGTGTTGAGCTGCAGTATATCTGCTGATGCTAACCAGTTAGCCCCAGTTAGCCACTGAGCTAACGAGCTAACAGTTAGCTTCCTCTGCTGATGAGCTGAGGGATGTGGAGTGGGCGGGGCATGAGCGCACCTGTCTGTGTGCAGAAATACACGATCAATACACCTGTTGACACGAGAGACAACGTACGGTACGTACGTT
Source organism: Lagodon rhomboides (assembly GCA_039737535.1). Taxonomy (NCBI): domain Eukaryota; kingdom Metazoa; phylum Chordata; class Actinopteri; order Spariformes; family Sparidae; genus Lagodon; species Lagodon rhomboides. Next base: position 29,910,518 of record CM077796.1, read on the forward strand.
GTCTCTCGTGTCAACAGGTGTATTGATCGTGGTGTAAGACAGGGATCAATATTCTTCTGTCCATCAGACTGAGATGATCAGCTGATCAGCTAAATATAAATAAAGTCTAACTGTTCTCAGATCAGCCGACAGTGTTTTAATGAGGCCGTCTGTGTCTCCCCTCGCGGAGCGTCTCCGGTATTCGGGACCCTGCTGACCGTCATTGTTGCGACTCAAATGGATCCCCGCGGCTTCGGATCAGCACCGGCTCGGTCTGGATCACAGCTCCGGTCATTAGGGACGTTATTACCGCTAAGACAAACTGAATGAGGAGGATTTGCAGCATTTTTGGGGGGGATTTCAGTTTGTTTTAATAGTTTCAACTCTGGCTGAACTTTAAATTCCTCCTCTAAGCTTCCTGTTGGGTTGTAAGAAGGTCGGCGGGTCGCGACCTCTGACCTCCGGCTTCCTTTAAACACGGCCGCTTCCAAAGGGTTTTCAAGACAAATAGCTTCTTTACCCGACGACTCTGACGAGGACACAGAACTGAACCGAGCCAGACGAGCTTGTTCCCCTTCTGTCTGTCTGGTTCTGTTGGTACCGTGAGCAGACAGGATCCAGTGTGTAGGTTCCTGGTTCTAATGAGAACATCGGTGTCCGGCCTCTAACGACCCTCCTCATTCACTGAGGATTTGGCAGAAAGGTCAGACGGGGTCCACTCAGCGACACCGGCAGCTTCTGGACCCCCTGCTGCTGTTTGATCATCAGCTGATGGAGGTTTAACGCCGCCTCTCGCCTCGTGTGCTGCCCGGTTCAGTTTAAACAGATTTCACAGCCTCGCCGCTGCGTAACGAGCAGAACACCAGCCGGACGGAGCTCAGTGATTGGTCCTGATACCAGGAACCCTCTCACCCAGTCTCCTCCCTCCCTGTTCTCATGTTTTTAATGTGTGTTCTGCTCCGAGTGGACGAGCTGAGAGGCCGAACCGTCCTTCAGACGCAGAAACATGAAGACGTTTACTGCGGTTCAGAAGTTTGATTCAGCTTCAGCCGTCAGAGTCGCTGCATCCTGACCAGTGTCGGGGTTTGGTTTCCACATCAGGGCGAGCAGCTGGTGTGTGTGTGTGTGTGTGTGTGTGTGTGTGTGTGTGTGTGTGTGTGTGTGTGTGTGTGTGTGTGTGTGTGTGTGTGTGTGTGTGTGTGTGTGTGTGTGTGTGTGTGTGTGTGTGCTGTCAGAGTGTAAAACTACGCTCCTGCAGGGGACGTGGACGGTCCAAACGTTCAATCACCATCACTTATCGAGCCCTGCGGGGCGGCAGCACCTCCTCCTCCTCCTCCTCCTCCCTCTTCTCCTCCTCGTCTTCCTCATCCCCCTCCTTCTCCTCCTCCTCCCCTTCCTCCTCCTCGTCTTCCTCCTCCTCCTCCTCCTCCTCCTCCTCCCCTTCCTCCTCCTTCTCCTTCTCCTCCTCCTCCTCCTCCTCCTCCTCCTCCTCCTCCTCCTCCCTCCTCCTCCTCCTCCTCCTCGTCCTCCTCTACATGTCGGGTTTAAACTCCAGTCGGCTGCTCGACTCGTCTCGCTCCTCCACAGTTTAGACGCTGTGATTAGTTTTGACCTGTTGTGTGAGGACACACCATTCACAAAAATAGATATGAAGCTGCAGCAGATTAGCTTAGCTTAGCTTAGCTTAGCTTAGCTTAGCACTAAGACTGGAAACACAGATATGAATGTTTGAATACAAACCCAGTCGTCTCCTCCCTCCGTGCTCTGACTTCATCACCACGGAGGAGACGAGGACTTCTCCTTTAAAGTCCTGTAATAAGAGCTCGTCAGCAGATAATGAGGCTTTTATTATCATTAAAAGACTAAATCACTGTTAATGACAGTTTAATCAACACATTTCTTTATTATAAGACATCTGATAGACTGTTAAACAAACTTTATCTCACATTTATTACCTGTTCTAACTTTCCTTCAGCAGTGTCTCGATCTGAAGCCTCACTAAGTTTAATAAAAGCACTTATTCACGTTATTTACAGGATTATTAGATTATTAGTCAGAATACTTCAGTTTCTACTGCTGATAAAAGTTTTATAATCCACAATAATCAACACACTCGGTTCTGATCCGGCTCCAGACGACCAATCAGGAGCTCTCGTCTGTGAACGACTGTTAGATCTGACTTCAGGTTCTGGAAGTGAGAAGCTGCCGCTGTCCAATAGTGAGTTCTGGTTCGGGACCAGCCTGCGGTGGCTGTGACATCACTGGCTCAGAGACAGAATGACATCACCGGGTTCCCTCCCCCCTCCTCGCAGCCCCGCCCCTCTGGGCCGCCCCCAGCTGCCAAAACAAGTGAGCGGACTGAAGCGCTGCGCTGACCTAAATTCTCCCCGAGAGACTCCTCTTAAAGCTGCAGAGACGCAGACCGAGCGAGACAGTCGGACCGGGACAGACAGCGAGACGAGACAGAGGCCGAGAGACGAGACCGAGAGACGAGACCGAGGCCGAGAGACGAGACCGGAGGCACGAGGAGGACGAGACACGAGGCCGAGAGAATGACAGGCGAGGCCGGAGAGACGAGACCGAGGCCGAGAGACGGACAGGAAACACAGAGGAGGACAGAACACAGATGAGACAGGAAAGACACAAACTGAGACAGAGACGCAGAAAAAGACACGAACAGGCGATAAAATGTCGACAGTTTACCTTCAAACCACAAAATGTGTCACATGAAGCATATCAACATTCCTACAAACCGTTCAGATGACCTGAAACACGAGCGTGAAACCGCCGGACGTCTTTAAACAAGACGTCGGGACGTTTTCCAGCCGAGTTTCAGTGTTTGAAACCGTTAGATGTCTGTTCTGTGTGAGCGAGAGACGGTTTCAACATTTGTAAGGGTGAAACCAGCGGATGGTCCTGAGGAGTCATTTTCCAGCCGTTTCTGTGGCAACAGAACCGGGCCTGTTAAGCTTTCTAACTCTAACCAAGATGATGTTCCACCTGGACCTGATCCGGTGACAGAACCAGGTGTTATAAACCAGCAGAAGCCACAGACCACTGTTAAGACGTGTTCAACAGTGTTTGAACAAGACGTCAGGACTTTTTCCAGCTGTAGCGACGAAACCAGATATTTTAAATAGACCACTGTTCCAGACGTGTTCCATCATTTGTAAGAGTGAAACCACTGGACATTTTATAAAACGTTGGGACACTTTCCGAGCCGTGTTTTTGGGCCGACAGAACCGGGTAATTTAATCCAAAACTTGGTCTTTTCTCTCGATCTCAGCTCACATGCGGCCCTAATGAGACTCCTGGACGAGACGTGAAACGTCTTCAACAAACTGAAACGCGTCCAGCTTCCTGCGATACGGAGCTGAAACACAAAGAAATGTCAAGTTTCAACATGCGCAGAAACGTGATTCTGCTGACCGGGTCGAGCCCGATCCGAGAAGAGACCCAGAGAGAAAGACGGAGACGAGTGTTTGTTACTTTCAGTCTTCACTTTGTTTCACTGCAGGTTTTTTAAAATTACCACAAAACCCTCAATGACTTCTATTATTTATTTATTTATTTTCACTTTTTATAATAAATGAATATCTGAGATGAGCAGAAATTATGTTTATTTATTTATTTATTTATTTATTTATTTATGTTACTGTAGCTTTGGGAGCCACAAACACTTCAGGCCTTTTTATTTTCTTTGTAAACTTTGTGTTTATTTTCCAACAAACTGTCGTAAAAACATCAGTGAAGTTCTGAATATCATCAGAACATTAACGACTTTATTTAAAAAAGGTTGAAGGATGAAACTAAAATATTGAACATTTACACTGTGAATGTTTTGACGAACAGTTTACGCTTCATTTGGCCCAAAATACCTTTAATTTAAGTTTTATCACTGCTGAGAGTTAAATCATGACGTGTTGTAAGAATGATATCATGAATTTTATCACAAACTGATTCTGATGTTGATAAATGAGCGGAGCTGAATTATCGGCGCTGGGTCGGTTTCACTGAACGAGTTTTCAGACTGAAGATTCATCGAGCTGCTGAACGAAGCTCAAACTCCTCCGACATTTAAAGACCGTAAACTAAAGAAGACGAGGCCGGCAGGAAACAGAAGCTAACTCATTTTATCAGCAGGAACACGTAGATTTATAAATAAAGCAGAATAATCTGATTCCTTCTCTCGTGAACAAAATATAATTCATAAATGTAAACGTCTGCAGACGAACATGAAACTGAGTCAAACATAAAAGTAAAAAAAGACGCTGAGGAACAAACGAATCCGTCTGAATAATCCTGAAAATATTTTTACGTAAATGATCCGTAACGCTGCAAGAAAACCAGGTTATAAGATTTAAAACTGATGCGTCAAATGTAAAGAAATAATAATTCATACAACAAAACAAACAACGAGGATCAGACTCGTCCTGAAGAACTAAAACCTGAAACCTCCTGATTTTAAATATAAAACATTCACTCAGAAATGTTTCCGTCTGATAATAAATCAAGAAATAAAATATGGTGGTAAGAAATAAAACCACTCATGTGATAAAACTCATAAAAACAAAACAAATAATTTCTCATTCAAGGAAAAAATAAGTAAAAACAAAACCTCAGTCAGTAAAACATCAGGACTCTTCAGTTTGTCTCCTTCACATCACGAGGCAGAAACTCTTATTTCATCCTTTTTAATCAAGTTTAGTTCATCTGAAAAAAACAGAGCAGACGTGAACAGAAACAGAAACAGACGGTACAGACGTGAACATGTGAACGCTAACGACACGAGTGCAAAAGGAACAGAACAAAAACAGGAACATCCTCCCAAACAGTTTTATTTTTCATTTTTATACAAAAACCAAACAGGAACATGGAGAATTTAAAAAGACAAACTGAGCCGCGATCAATAACCCTGCGAGTGTGTGTGTGTGTGTGTGTGTGTGTGTGTGTGTGTTATTTCAGGTCAGAGGTTATATAAGTTTTTCTTGCGCTGTAAAAAATAAAGGGAGGAGGGAGAGAAAACAGCCAATCAGCAGCTTCCTGTCTGATGTTTGAACGCTCGAGGAAATTATTTTAAAAATCTCAGAGACTCAAAATCAAAATAAATCAAAATAAATCCGTCGTGCAGTTTGTTTGTTTCTGTTTGAAGTGAATGAAACTGATCGATATCCTCCTCCTCCTCTTCGTCTCTTTTTTTTCGAAGGCATCATGTATTTGATCCGTTTGTGTCGCAGAGCTCAGACGACCTGAGATCTGAGCGCAGACCGATCGATATCGCAGCGATCGATACTGTGACGGTCCGACACAGAAACACAAACAGGTTTCGTCTTCTTTTCGTTGTCCAAACGTTCCCGCTGACGCTTCGTAAACATCGATGAGATAAATCATCTTTAATATTTCTACGTTTTAAACTAAATAAGAGAAAACTGAACGTCGGCGTTTAAACTCAGATTGTTCGGTTGTTATCAGGCAGATTTCAGCGTCATCGAGGAGTGAAATCGTTCTGTGATCAGTTTCAGAGACGAACTATCTGATGAAGCAGAAGTCGTCTGAGGCGAAAAGACGTCCAGGTGCAGTTTTACGGTCGACGGATGTTCGGACGCCATTTTAACGTCACAAACCCTCAGAGCTCTGCAGCGAGCGGTCGAAGCTGGGAGACGAAATCCACAGAGTTCAGATTCACGATATTAATTAAAGGTAAAAACACAAACTGTCCTCGAGGAGACGAACGACGTTAAACAGGATGTTTTTTACTCGGTCGTTCAGATAACTGTCTCGTCAAACCTGCACAGCGAACCTTTAATCAGCGTCACTGTCGGTCTGACACACGACATCACAAATTCAAAATGGCGGACGGAAGAGGAGCTGCACACGGCGCCGAGACGGGAAACAAACCCGTTCAGCTCGACGAGATGTCAGAGAGACTTTCAGGTTCTCAGAGAATTTATTCTGACTGTTTCACACTTTTCACTTTAAATCATTTAAATCATTTAATCCAACAGATATTTTATCTGAGTATCGGCCCGACAGGATCGTTCGGATCGTTCGGTGCCGAGCAGACGGATCGATTCAGTCACAGAAACAAGATTTACAGTAAAAACACTTTTTTTTCTAACATCTTCTTCAGCTGAGAAATATTGTTTCGCTCTTTCTGTTTTTCTGAGAATAAAAAGATTCGCTCGTCAGAATAAAACGCGTTCGGGAGAAAAAGACGTCGTTTGATTTTTTTTTTACGTGTTTGAAGAATAAAAACAAACATTAAAAATATTATTTTGTGTTTTAATAATTTGTGCACAAACGAGTTTAATTCTGTGGCTCTTTTACGGTAAAAAAAATAATAACACGATTTTCAAGCTCGTTCAGCTTGAATTTAAAAGTTTCTCTGTAATTCCTGATTTTATTTTTGAAGAAGAGTCAACTTTTTAAAATGATTAAATATAAAATGAGCCGACAGAAGTTCAGTCAGAATAAAGTTTGAGTGAATAAACGTTTCCTCGCGGTCTCGCGGTGTTTCGGTGTCACCGTCACGTCCGTATCGATCTGCCTGCTGACGTCAGCTGACCTTTAACAGCTGCTGCAGTTTTACAGTTTTTAAAATTAAATTAAAAATAATTTGTAAAATGTTTAAAAGTCTCGTTTACAGTTTGTCTCTGAAAACCTCGTCGTCTCCACTTCTGATTTTATTTTTCTTTACAGCTGATTTTTTCTCTCCTGCTGCTTCAAAACATCTGATTAATTATTTTAAAAAATAAAAGCATCCAATTAGAATAAAACTCCACGTCAGCTGCAGAGGAGGAGGAGCAGGAGGAGGAGGAGGCCGTGAAGATGTTCAGTTTGTTTTCACGCTCAACAGAATCGCGTTTTTTAAAATTTAAATATCAGATTTATTTAATTTTTATTTAATTTAAAGTTTGGATTTTGGAGATACACGTCTTCCACCTGACATCAGCTGTGTGCGTGTGTTGTGTGTGTGCGTGTGATGCGGGGCCTCGTGCGCGTTCAGAGCCCCGCGTGCTGAGAGGCCTCCGTCCTCCGCCGCTCTCCTGCAGCACTTCACCCCGGACAGGAGCGCCTCTGAGCGGGGCGGAGAGGAGGAGGCGTCGGTCTGCTGCTGCCGGAGCTCCGACTGATCATCAGGAGGGGTTTTTTTTTTGTTTGTTTTTTTTCTAATCAATTAAGAGATTGTTTGTCTGCACGGAGGAGCTTTTACGCACATGCGCAGGAGGTTTTACGCTCATAGAGGGGCCCTGTCACACACACACACACACACACACACACACACACACACACACACACACACACTCAGTCTGGATGAACAGAAAACATAAAGAAAAAAAAAACAGCTGCGACGTTTTGCATAATTTTACACATGAAGAGTTCTGTTCCAAAAACTGTTATATCCATTTGTTTATTTACTTGTTTGTTTGTTTGTTTGTTTGTTTGTTTGTTTGTTTGTTTGTTTGAAGGGGCGGTGTGAGGCAACATGCTCGAGACGAATCTGATTGGTTTCGGATATCATTATTTTTTGGAAGGAAACTCTTCACAGAGCAGTTTTATTATAATTATAATATTATTATTATTGTTCATATCTTCATCATCATCTTCATCACGTCCGGGGGTCAAACCTGAGTAGATATGATTTGTAGGCTTATTTTTCCTGTCGATCCCCTGATTGATTGGTTGATTGACTCATTGATTGTTTCTGCTGATTTTAAGGCTTCATTTAGTTTGTTTTTTTAAGTTTTTTTTCTTCCTCTCGAATAAAAAAAGAGAAAGAAAAAAGTTCTGATTGTCTCGTTTCTCCTTGATTGTCTCAGAAATTCATAAATAATTATTAACCCTGTGTTTTCTTATTATTTCTCCTCGACACCGACAAATAGAATTTAAATACATCGAACAATAAATACAAAACATAAATAAAAGACTCAAAGAAAGTACTGAAAATCTTTGTACAAGATATAAATAGCTTGAAATATACTTAAAGTGTTACCTTTGGCAAGTCTAGTTTACAGTTGTACAACCCGCGGGTAACGAACTTTGTCCCTTTTTCAATAAAATGCAACAGAACCTCAGAACAGAACCGAGCCTCGGGCAGAATATGGCCAAAAAGTTTCACTTCATATATATTTTTTGCGCTCGTTGTTTGATATTGACCACTTTTTTTTAAATTTGCCCTTAAACTTGACGTCTCTTGTGCGTCCTCGTCCGCGGAGAGGTGACGGGGGAGGAGGGGGGAGGAGGGGGAGATCAGTTTAGGAAAGCGTTTGGGGTCACCCTCTTTTGATGGGACAGCACCCCGGGGAAGCCCGCGGACACGCCCGGGGAGAAGGCCTGTAGGGAGCTGTTTCTGAGCGAGTCCGACAGCAGCTGCGGGGAGCCGCTGCTCGCCAGGCCGCCGAACCCCGCTGCGCCCTGCTGGAGGTGCGGCGGCGGCGGAGGCGGTCCTCCACCCGGCGGGCCGGAAGCCGCGTGTTGGGTCCCTGAGACAAAGTAGCCGGCAGTCTGACCGGAGAGCAGCCCGACCGGAGACGTGCTCATCCCGTAACTGTTCGTCAGGCCGAGCGCTCCCGAGCCGCCCAGGATGGAGCGGCCCAGGTCCCCGTTACTCAGCTGCTCCACGGCGGGCAGCAGCGAGCCGTAGCCCGCCGCCTGGTTCAAAAAGCCGGGTGAGGATCCGTTGTAGTGCGGGTGGTGGTGGTGGTGGTGGTGCAGGGACAGGAAGGGAGAGATCTGCCAGTACAGCGGGTTGTTCGCCCGCTCGTTAATCCCCAAGCCGAGCGGAGCGAAGCGCAGCCCGCGCTTCATCGCCAGCTTGCCGCGGGAGGTGGCGGAGCGCCGCCGCAGCTTCCCCGTCGTCCCCCCGATGAAAACATCGTCGCTGCTCGGGTCCAGCATCCAGTAGTTCCCCTTCCCCGGGTCGTCGTAGTGCCGCGGCACCTTCACGAAGCACTTATTGAGGCTGAGGTTGTGCCGGATGGAGTTCTGCCAGCCCTGCTTGTGCTCCCGGTAGTACGGGAAGTTCTTCATGATGAACTCGTAGATGCCGTTGAGCGTGAGCCGCTTCTCGGGGCTCTGCCGGATGGCCATCATGATCAGCGCGTTGTAGCTGAACGGAGGTTTGTCATACTTTCCGTTTTTCCCGCTGCTGTTCCCGTTGGTGGTCTGCTCCAGCGCCGTGGCCTTAGCGCCGTCCCCTCCTCCGCCTCCCCCTCCGCCCTCCTCCTCCTCGTCCCCCTGCTCCTCTTTGCCCGGTTTCTCCGGGTCCAGAGCCGCGGACATGGAGTCCACCTCCGGCGGGTCCAGAGACTTCTCAGAGTCGGAGCCCGGGGACGGAGAGAGGCTCCCGGGGATGCCGATGATCGCGGCGGCGGCGGCAGCAGCGACGGAGTCCGATCTGTCGCACTTGGAGGGCAGCAGGAGGCTCTTGATGCTGAAGGAGGAGGACCGGTGGACGGTCGGCGGGTCTTTTACATCCTCCATGCCCGGTGGCGGCTCTCTCCCGAAACACGAGGAATAATTAATAATAATAAAAAACAACAAACAACAAACAAGTCCCAGCTCGTCCGCCTCCGTGAACCGGACTGGAAACAGAAGAGAGACAGAGAGGAGAGAGAGAAAGGAGGGTCAGGATGAGAGAGGCATGGATGGAGGAGTGGAGAGAGAGAGAGAGAGAGAGAGAGAGAGAGAGAGAGAGAGAGAGAGAGAGAGAGAGAGAGAGAGAGAGCGTGGCTTGAATGTGCAGAAATTAGTAATTAAGGAGGTTCCGACTGGCGGCTACATCACGCGGAGGAGGAGCTTCTCCAACTTGGTGAATTTGTCAACAGATCCTGCGCGCTGCTGCTTCCTCCGCGGCTCTGCGGCTCCACAGCGAGACTCCGGCGACCTTTAACGTCTCCAGCGGCTCAAACGTCTCATCCCTCTCTCTCTGTGTCGGTATTTACGCGCATGCACCTCTCTGCGTAAAAATCCCCCCGACCCTGAGCCCGTGCGTAAAAGCGCACGTCCGTCTGTATGTCTGGCTCGGCTTGGCTCCCCGTGTGCGCGCGCCTGTGCGTGTGCGTAAAGGCGCACGGGCAGTCCGCCTCCTCGGCTTTTGTTTTCTCAACGACTGTAATAGTTTGAATCCATGTCGGCAAACACAGCGCGTGCACAAACGGTGTGCGTTCATGTGTGCGCTCTGGGGGAGGAGGGGAGGGAGCACCGAGCGCGCCGCTATTGTCTCCTAATAAAAATCACTGTGCCGGGTAGGAACACACACACACACACACACACACACACACACACACACACACACACACACACACACACACACTCTGAGCCCAGCGGCAGCAGGTCGGACGCTGTAACCTGAGCGCCTCCTGTCGGCAGCAGGCGGGACTGCAGCGGACAACCTGTTTGTTCTCTGACTGCTGCTCAGCTTCTAATAATAATAATAATAATACTTGTAATATAATTATAATAACAGTGACGTCACCTTGTTTGTAACCTGTTACTTCTGTTCTCCTGATTGTTCTGGTTCTGTTCAAAGTCTTCAAACGAATGAAAGTCACATGATCCGGATCCTCTTTATTAAATCTTTACTTTAAACTGAATCATGTTAAATTATGTTTCAGTGAATAAAAATCTGTTTTATGACTCTGAGGATGTTAATGTGAAAGTTTCTGCTCTGTTGTTAAAGTTAATAAATATAAAATGAGAGGACTAAATCATAATAAACTCATTTATGTAATTATTATGTTCCTCCCGGATGTGTCCGGAAACATTACTGACATAAAGTTTCACACAGTATTTATTTTTGATTAAAAATAAATTAAGAAATAAAATTAAAGACAAACAGAATTATTTCAGTTTCTCCTCAAACATTATTTTGCAGCTGAAGTTTTTTTTTTTTCGTTTCATCAAATAAATCCGAATTTCCCAAAATTCATCCGGACACACTGAACATGGTTTTGGATATTTGGGAGAATTTAAAGTCCTCAAATGTTTGGTGACATAAATAAATAAATAGATAAATAAATAAAAGGGTTTATAGGCCTGCAGCTGTTCAAATTTACATTCTCATGGTTTAAATTAAAAGTTTAAATATAATCTTCATTCTGAGAGTTTTAATCTGTTTTACACTTCAGGAATCTTTTTTTATTTTAAATCAAACTCACATTTTTAAACTCGACAGTTTTAAAAACAACATTCAGTAACTTTTCTGTCATTTTGTTTTATTGCAGAAACTTTCAGCCGGAAGTACAGAGGAGCACGTGCTGCTGCAGGCCTTCATCATCACCATCATCATCATCAGCAGCAGCAGCAGCACGCGCTCACTCCTCAAACTTTTCCTCATCGAAACACGGTGTTTAAACAAAGACTCTTCCTCCTCGGCTCAGGTTTCAACACCTCAGCCAGGTGTGTTTTCACTGCACCGCCCGGCGAGCGAGAACACAGGAGACAAACCGAGCGCACCCACCGTGGAGCGCGTGCAGCAGGTGAACACAGAAGAAAACTATCCGAAACAATCATCTACAGGAGGAAACAGTGTGAAGGTCAGTGGACAGGTTTTGTGTTAAACTGTGTGTGTGTGTGTGTGTGTGTGTGTGTGTGTGTGTGTGTGTGTGTGTTTACGGTGGATCCAACCTGACAAACACAAACAGAAACACATTTTAAATGAAAAATTAAATAAATAAGTTGATCTAAATGCACCAAAATATATATATAAAAAAACATGAGACAATAAATGTCCCTTTATATTTACTTATATTTTAATTAATTCCTCTTGTGTTTATTTTAATTTTCCATAAATCTATTCTAGATGTTTAAAGTGTGTCCATCAATTATACAAGATAAGAAACACAAAGAAATGTAAAAAAAAAATAAAATAAAATACAATTTAAAGACTAAAAAAAAACAGAAATATGAGTTTGGGGAAATGAAATAGATAATTAAGACATAAATACATGTGTTAATGCATTTAAAAAAGCAAATATCAGTGTACATTTTATAATTGAATCATTGCTTTTGGTCCATTTAATGATGTATTAATTTATTTAATTATTAACATTATTTACTTTTGTCTCGTTCCTGCAGAAACACTCTGCTTTCTGTAAAACAGACAGATTTCAGTTCAGTGTGATCTTTAATAACTTGTTGTCATATTTTCTGTTTGTGTCAAATCTTCATCTGGAAAGTAAAGTAGTCAGATTACTGTGATGGAGGAGAAAGTACAGAACTTCAGTCTTTACTGGAGCAGAGCTGAAGTGTAAAGCAGCAGAAAATAGAAAAAAGTTGACAGAACCTGATTAAATGTACTTAGTTACATTCCTCTAATCCCACTTCAACTGTAACCTTCAATTAAACACAAGAGTATCAGAACATATTAATTCTAAACCCAAAACAACGACTTTAAACTGTTTCAGGCCCGTCTCGGGATCGTGATCGGGTCCGACGGCAGCACCGACACTTTTTACCTTGAAAACATGAAGTTCAGCTGCCTTCAGATATTTCATCTGATAATAAATTCAAAGTCGTATTTTAAAGTTTTCTGTTTTGTGAAACTGAACTTTAACTAAACTATTTTTTTATTAAAAAACCTCGAGACATGAAGCTGAAACATCGTCTCTTCAGTTTCACTCTGACCTTCTTCAAGCGCCGGTACGAAGTCGCTCACAGTTAAACAGCTCTGCGTGTTAATTCACACATATTAATCACTTCTTTATCGGCCGTACGTCAGCGGATTGTCTCTGTTGTCTGTCCAGCCTGTGGATGATGGACGTTAACGTTAGCTAACTGCTAACAGAGAGCAGCGGGAGCTAACAGTAGTCTGGAAATAGAGTCCGCTAACAACAGCTAGCTTCCAACATCCCCGAGCAGCAGACAGAGAACATTTAACCACGATTTAAAGTGTATTAAAGAAGATTCAGCTCACTATGTTTATGTTTAAATCATAAACTGAAGGGTCTCTAACACAATGCATGCTGGGAAGTCTGCTGATATATCGATCGTGTTTCTTTAAAAACATATTCAAAAGCAGAAGTGGAGCAGTTTTAACTTCCTCCTCCCTCCCACTGTTTCCCTGTGCTGTTGGCGTTAGCATCACAGCTACAGCTAGCAGTCTGATCTCAGGTCTGTGAGCGGTCAGAGTCAAACAGCTGGTTGTGTTGATAAGTCGGCAGGTTTTATAGAAAGACTGTCAGCTTTGAGGCGTCTGAACGTCGCGATGGTGCTGAGAGGAGACACAAATCAACCCGGGAACAGACTCTGACACAACACCGGAGCGTCTCCATCCAGTGGACGTCCGTCTGTTCACCCTCTTCACCTTCTTCACGTCCTCCATCAGCAGCTTCTTTCTCCTTCACAGTGGAGAGTTTCCACAGTTGTTCAGGTTGTTGCACTGTTACCTGAGGACGGTGACCGGGGAATCTGATGCCTCTTCCTCCAGACAAGCTTCCCCTGACTCCGTGCGTGACTTTTCTTCCAGTGTTCTTCCGTCTCGTGAGCCTGCAGAGTTCTGGGCTCCTGGAGTTCTGCCCGGTTGTTAATCCGGCTCTGGTTCTGCTGCTGAGTTGAGACGGTAACGGTTTGATTTTTAGAGTCGAGACAAAAACAACGAGCTCTTTATCCTCCGCTCGAGCTGAGTCAGGTGTTTTATTCACAAACCCTCCAGAGATACGCTGCGTGTCTGAGGCTGATGCCGACAGAGCGAGTGGAAATAAATCAATATCAACAAATAACGGAGTAACAGAGGGAGGTTTTATTACAAACAAGCAGTCGGAGCCACACGAGTAGAAATCTTTAAGGTTATTTTCACTTTTTTTACGTTTTTGTGGCGACAAAATCAGATGTTTAATAAGAACCGTGATGTTTTTCTACACTAACGAAGCAGTTTTTCAGCCTAAACTTGTGGTTTTGCAGAAACATACTGAGCCAACATTGATTATGATGTTGAGTCTCTCCTGCGTTAAAATCTCCCCAAAAAACACGTTATCAGCACAAATCAGACAGTTTGAACACTGACGCCGATATCGACAGCAGCTGTTGTTCTGCGTCGAGACGTGAAACAACAAAACAACATAAAACATCAGAAACACAAATTAAACTGAGGATCGTATCAGTTAATAAACTGATTCAGGGTCAGTCTCAGAGTCTCGACACACATCGAGCCGCGATCACTGTTTGTTTACAGCCGCTGAACATTTTGTATGAAAACAGAGCTGCAATCCAGATTACACACACACACACACACACACACACACACACACACACACACACACACACACACACACACTCAGGTCTTCTCTCTACAATCTGCTGTGTTAAATCTCCGCCGCGTGTTTTTTGTCTGCCAGATGGTGTTTCTGTTAAACTGGATCTGAACCTCCAACAAAAGCTCTTTTTGGGCTGCGTTCACCAGCACACACACACACACACACACACACACACACACACACACACACACATGCAGGTCAGAGCAGTGTATATATGATGTATATCATTTTCATGATGTGATTACAAACCGTCTGAGCTTTTCGGTATCGTTTCATCACAACATGTCGTCAGTCATCATGTTTCCATGAAACATTAGAAATTTGATGGAAACGGTAAAATTAGACAAAAGAAAAACGTCCTTTAATTCCCCAAAAGTTTGTTCGCTTGTTTCTGTCTTTTGTGAATCAGAGTTAAAGTTTGATGGAAACAGTTTTACAGAATCAGCTGACCGATCAATCAGCTGTTTCTCATCTTGAACTCGTTCTGACACTCGTCTTTACCCACAGCTGGTTCTGTGAAAGTTGTCGTCCCTACAATATTGTTGTGGTGTCGTTATGAAGGCATTTGGTCATAAATATTGTGATATTTAATTTTGTTGCTTGATCCTAGGATTATTTGTCAGGCGCCTGTGTTGAAGTCGAGGACGGTGGCTTGTTGAGACGAACATCGTTCAGTCGCTGCTGAGTCTGAAAAAGAGACTGAAGTCAGAACAGAGATGAGAAAGAAGCGAGACGTCTCACTCCTCATCACTTCCCTCATCTCCAGAACAAACTATTCACAATATTATTGATCAACTTTAACGTCTTCTGGATGCAGGCTGAAGCATCTCTGTTCATCCTGTTCCTGATGTCAGGTGTGACAGAAGAAAACAGAGGTAAACTCGTCTCACGGTGGATTTTCTTTGTTTCTTCTGGTGTGTCACGTCATCATGTCACAGGAAACTGTAGAGAGCAACTTCAGTCTCTCTTTCAAACTCGCCGCTGACTGAACGGAGACGGATGGACGTCTTTAGCGTCAACTTGTAGCGTGACTCATAGAAAGGAAGTGAGAGGTCTCGTCTGATCAGAGCTGATAAACACACTCGACCACTGCAGTGACGTGATTGAACCCGTTCACGCAGACGAAGACGAGAAGAGGATGAGCTGTAATATGTGCAGATAGTTGTAAATCAAACCTGAGCTCATCTCCGTGACGAGATATGAAGAGACGCTCGTCAGACAGAGACATTAAATCCCAAATGTTGCTTAGACGACTCAGTGTGCTCTTACATTAATGATTACAGGCTTAAGGTAAGCAGCCTGCTGTAAGCCTGCAGCGTCAGGGGAAACTCATCCACCCACCCACATCATCCATCCACCCACGGCCATTACTGCTGATCGTGTGCAGGGTCGCCGGAGGCCAGAGGAGGGTTCACCACGACCCAGGACTGACCTGGAGACCGACAGCGTTTACACTCAGAGCGTCTGACTTTCTGATGTGTCTCCACCCGGCTGCCATCGTGTGAATCTGCAGGTTTAAAGGCTCCGACGACTTCCTTATCCGACTTCCTTCTCCGACCACTCCGTCGGATCCGTTCAGTAGATCAGTCACATTGAAACACACCGCCCCGGCTACACAGCAGCGTATACGTTCTGCACCTGCGTGAAATGCAACAAGTCTCCTAAACATCGGGTGGCGCTAGTCTCGTGCCAGTCACCCAAAACATAAAAACAGGAAATGACAGAACGGAGTGCGGACCGTAGCTTATCAGAACAAAGCACACACAGTGTTAGCTCGGCATTACTTGCGTGATGTCGTATTACGGTGGTCTCTCTTCCACCAGGGCAGCCAGCTGCTCCTCAAAGTCCTCGGTCCACACAGCCATGGCTTCCAAACATACGTTGGTTTATCCCCAAAATAACGAACGGTGAAGTGTTGTTTGTAACTCTGTGCCGTCTCTGTTTATGTGGTTTGTTTACCATCGTCACTTCCGCCGCCCCTCCCACACGCCGCGCTGATTCGCTGGCACACCGCCAATCAGAATGGTCACTGAACAGCTAGCTAACAACCAATCAGAGTATCCGACGGCGTCCAACCTCAGACGGCCGACTTTGCGGCTCCGACACAGCTGAACACACCGAACAGAGCAGCTCCCGAACTCGTCCGACTCTCTCGGTGTGTGCCGGCCTTAACAATCAGCGATGACTTTTAAATGACAGTAATTCACACATTCAGACACTGATGGTGCCGAGCAGCACATCAGGAGCAGTTTGGGGTTCAGTATCTTGCCCGACGACACTTCAACATGCAGACCAGGGGAATCAAACCAGCGACCTTCCGATAACAAGGTGCTGACTCGACCCCTGAACCACAGCCACACAAATATCTGACACAATCGAAGCTGGAAGCTGACCGAGACTTTTCAGCCGGTCTTGGTTTGCGTCTGTAGTCCGCAGAAAACAAACTGGAAACTGCTTCAGCGTCTAAACTGTGAAGATCTGCAGGTTTTCTCTGACCTGAACCTCCAGCCGTGTTTTTCACGAGACGTCGGGACATTTCTGTTTCTGTTCGAGGCAACAAAGCAGCTGTGTTTCCTGAGACATCAGGAAATCATCCAGCTGTGTTTTGTCTGCAGATGTTTTTAACGAGACGACGGGACATTTTCAGCCCGGATCGTGCCGACAGAACTGGACATTTTACCTCAACCAAGTGTTTTATGTGGCTTAACTTAATCAGACCATCAGCGTCACAACATGAAATCTAAACCTGTAACCTGAATAAAGTCCTGTAGACCTGTGTGTCATACGAGCCTGAATAAACCAGAATCCTCTTCGGCGCCGATGTGAGACTTTCCTAAAGTTCTTGCAGAACTCTTCCTCTCCGCTTCGTCTCCACAGTCCAGCGGCGGTCGGCGGCGTCAGTTTTTCCGCTGGCCGAGCTCGCCACCAGCTGCACCGATTACAGAGCTGTTGCCAAAACAGCCCGAGTATTTATGAGTTAGATTATCATGAGTCTGATCCCACAAAACATGAACTTGGCTGACTCCTCGGCCACTCGCCTGCTATCATGAGCTGAGGAGGAGGAGGAGGAGGAGGAGGAGGAGCAGCGCAGGAACCCGATGTAACCTCGCAGCTCTCGCTTTCACAGAACGTCTGTAAGAAGCTTCAGAACCGACCTGAATCCTGCTGAAGGTCTGATTGATTTCACCTGTTAGATCCAGTTTAGTCTGAAGGAGACGACAGAGACGAAACGCTGCAGCTGCTCTGCAGACGTCCTCTTTTCTCTCCTGACTTCACTGAACTGTTCTTTAAAACAAAAAGGCCTCACAGCCGAGCCAGAACTTCACATTCTGGGTTCATCTATCACAGATTCGCTCCTTCAGATAATCGGATGAGAAACTTGGTTCTGGACTTTGGTCGGTACCGATGTTCAGCCCTGATTATTAGCTTTATAGACGGAGCTCTGAACCTCCCAAACTGCTCGCAGACCCGTCGGGCTGCGCGTTTCGTATTTATGATTTAAAATCTGGATCATGACAACACAGTAAATCTACTACTGTAGATGATATTTTCTGACTGTTTGACAGACTTTAAATATCTTTTCCTGAAGTGTTTTGGTGCCTAAACCTGACGGCAGACTGGATGTGAGCCTGGTGTGACTGAACCTCCACCCTGAACCTCCGCCCTGAACCTCCAACCTGAACCTCCCTGAACCTCCCTGAACCTCCCTGAACCTCCACCCTGAACCTCCCTGAACCTCCACCCTGAACCTCCCTGAACCTCCACCCTGAACCTCCCTGAACCTCCACCCTGAACCTCCAACCTGAACCTCCCTGAACCTCCCAGAACCTCCAACCTGAACCTCCCTGAACCTCCAACCTGAACCTCCCTGAACCTCCCTGAACCTCCGCCCTGAACCTCCCTGAACCTCCGCCCTGAACCTCCCTGAACCTCCCTGAACCTCCAACATGAACCTCCAACCTGAACCTCCCTGAACCTCCCTGAACCTCCAACCTGAACCTCCCTGAACCACCCTGAACCTCCCTGAACCTCCAACCTGAACCTCCCTGAACCTCCCTGAACCTCCGCCCTGAACCTCCCTGAACTTCCGCCCTGAACCTCCTTGAACCTCCCTGAACCTCCGCCCTGAACCTCCAACCTGAACCTCCCTGAACCTCCCTGAACTTCCCTGAACCTCCCTGAACCTCCGCCCTGAACCTCCAACCTGAACCTCCCTGAACCTCCCTGAACCTCCCTGAACTTCCCTGAACCTCCGCCCTGAACCTCCGCCCTGAACCTCCAACCTGAACCTCCCTGAACCTCCAACCTGAACCTCCCTGAACCTCCAACCTGAACCTCCCTGAACCTCCAACCTGAACCTCCAACCTGAACCTCCAACCTGAACCTCCCTGAACCTCCAACCTGAACCTCCCTGAACCTCCAACCTGAACCTCCCTGAACCTCCAACCTGAACCTCCAACCTGAACCTCCCTGAACCTCCAACCTGAACCTCCCTGAACCTCCAACCTGAACCTCCCTGAACCTCCCTGAACCTCCAACCTGAACCTCCAACCTGAACCTCCCTGAACCTCCAACCTGAACCTCCCTGAACCTCCAACCTGAACCTCCCTGAACCTCTGCCCTGAACCTCCACCCTGAACCTCCAACCTGAACCTCCAACCTGAACCTCCCTGAACCTCCAACCTGAACCTCCCTGAACCTCCAACCTGAACCTCCCTGAACCTCCAACCTGTACCTCCAACCTGAACCTCCCTGAACCTCCAACCTGAACCTCCAACCTGAACCTCCAAGCACGCCGTCCTGTAGATCTTATTTAGTGACCGTTTCATGAGCTGCTGTGGCGCCATGTTGATGATGACATCAGTGTTTTCCAAGCAGGACCAAAATGACAGAGACATCATGTTTCTTCAATATCTTCCAGGTCATGTGACCAGCTAGACTCCAAATCAATGTGGAGTAACGTTTCTTCCTTCAACTTAAAAAAGGTGTGAATAACCTTTAATAACGTCTTTTCACACCTCCAGTCCTCACTGAAGAACAGAACGAGGTGTCAGATCGTCTCCTCGACCTTTTTTATCTCGTTTCTTCTGCTTCTGTCTTCTCTGGCTGCAGAGTCGTTGCATCATGTTCGTCTCGGTTGTGTTTACGTCTGTTTCCCCGTGAGATCACGTGAGCTGCTGCAGGTTCAAGATTAGAGAGAAGAAAAGCTGTGAAGTTTCTCTTCATGTGAGTGATGCAACCTGCAGTCTGACCCGGTTTCTGTCTTCACACAGTTCTGATTGTGGATCTTCAGATACTTTCTCTCGATCTACACCTGTTGGTTCTGGTCCAGATGCTCAGGTACTGATTCTACGTTTAATACAAAGTGGAAACAGAGTTCAGGAGGATCTGTCAGCTGACGAACTTTCACCGCTGATTCAGTTTGCAGTGAAACATTTCAGCTGACGGTTAAATGTATCAAAAAAACCAGTAAATCATTAATCATCACATGAAATAATGATGTCAGACCTCCGACGTACATTTATATAAATATACATGTAAGTGGAGCTGAAGCAACCGTCAGGGTTACATGTTCGGTTCCCTCTGAGACCAGCTGCTTCACAGTGTTTGCAGACTGGATGTGTTTTGGCAGTTTGAGTGAAATCATCCAACAAACTGTATAAACATGTTGAGGAGGACGTCTGCAGCGCCGGAGGGCCGAGCGTGTTCGCTCACCAGGCTGCAGGACGTCGTTCTTCATACGTCGTCTGTGAATACAGAGTTTTACAGCCAAACTGTCCTCGGTTCTCTTCTCCTGATGGTGTCGGCTGTTATCAGCTGCACGAACACGTTACGAAAGACTTGGGAGATTTCCAGTTGTGTTATTATTTGATGTCCTTCACTTATGCCGTTTTTCCACCGACAGCACCAGCTCGCCTCGCCTCGACTCAGCTCGCCTTGTTTGCGTTCCCATTACTGAAATCTGGTACCTGGTACCTGCTAAAGTGGAGCTTTTTAGTATCACCTCCGTATAAGTTCCAACCGAGCTGAGCTGATACTTCTGTGTGACGTAAGCTGGCAGCCGGCCACTGATTGGACAGAGAGCGACGCCACTTGATGACTCATGACGAGCGCGACGTCCGAGCCTGACACCCGCTACCTTTAAAAACTAGCATCTGCGCTCAGTCAACACAGCGATTACATGGAAGGAACAACGCGCAGGAACACGGCGTGGACCGTGGCAGAGGTGGAGACGCTCCTGAGTGTTGTCGCTGAAGACGCATCCAGAACGAGCTTGATGGTGCGACAGGAAATGAAAAGGTGGACGTGTTTTGCGTAGCCCACAGCTAGCCCTGTTTATGTGTCGCGTGGATCAGTACGTCACTGATGACGACCTGCCCACGTTGATGACGACCCGCCCGCGTTGATGACGACCCGCCCACGTTGATGACGACCCGCCCACGTCGATGACGACCCGCCCACGTCATGACGACCCGCCCGCTATGACGACCCGCCCACGTCATGACGATCCGCCCACGTTGATGACGACCCGCCCACGTTGAAGAGATACTAATTCTAGATGGAAACACAACACGTCTGAAACCAAACCAAGTAGAGCCACGCTGAGCCGAGGCGAGCTGGTACTGTCGGTGGGAAAACGGCATTAGTGGTTAATGAGCTGAAATCTGACCTAAAGAAAGTCGACTAATGGCAGAAACACCTGAGCGTGAACATTTGCTTTAAGGCAGAACTTTGTTTTGACCCGATCTTTATTTTCTTCCCTCATGTTTTACTGTCATATGAAATCCTAAAAGTGTGTCAGTGAAAGATGAAACCTCACACTGGTCTGATTAAAGAAGTTTTGAAGGAGTTTTGATGTTTATATTAATGCGGCGGCGGCGGTCCGTTCTCTGAAGGCTGAACACGTTGAGGTTTGTTGGTGTGTGATCATGAAATCGTGGAAACTTCTGCGTTATCGTTCCAAATGTTCAGTGATTCCTTGAAGGAGGCCACACTGTGTCGTGAACCAGGAAAACTGAATCAAACAACTCATCGATAGTTGATGGAGAAGCGTGATGGGATCTGACAGTCCGTCCGTCAGCATGAAGGATGGCAAATATTTGTTTTTCAAGCGTGAGCTGCCGCCCGACCCGACCCCCACACGCCTGACCTCGGCGGCGGGTCTTTGTTCGACCTCTGTCAGCACAGTTTTGAGGGCCGAGCTGTCGGAGGCGCAGCTGTCGTCACCAACTGGATTTCCAGGACAACAGACGCTCTCGCTGGATGTTTGACAAAAGACCTCGCAACCTGTTTTTGGTGCTTTTCAGGTGCCCGTCATCCGCCCGACCTCAAACCATCTGTGACAGATATGACAGCATCATCGGCGAACAGTTTCATATCTGCTTATCGGGTCTGACATGATCCACCTCCGAACGGTTCGAAGTTTAGAGTCAACTGTAGGAGGAGGAGGAGGAGGAGGAGGAGGAGGAGGAGGGAGTCTCCGTGGAGAAATGAGGACGGTGGACGGGAACTTACTTCCTGTCAAAGCACGTTAAGAGCGAGGCGCCTGTACTGTACGGCGGCCACTCCCTCTGGAGAGTACAGTGCGAGGACGAGATGGGTCCAGGTCCTCCATGTTGGCGATATTATTACGGGCTGAGCCGTTACACCGAGAGACGCCAAACTAAATCAGGCTGACTCGCCGCGAGCGTCGGGGTCATCCAGAGTTTACAGCTATTAATAGAAATGTGCGTTCAAGTAGAAACATACACACACACACATGTAGCTCCTCCCACAACATGACACACACACACACATCGTACATTCATACATGCAACCCCCCGCGAGGCCTTTCTACACACACACACACACACACACACACACACACGTACACACTGATCATTGAGAGAATGAGGAGGATGATGAGGAGGAGGAGGAGGAAGGCAGGTCTGGTTGGCACGGCGACGCAGCGCCCGTGTTGCCACGAGGCAGAGACGCTGCGAAGCTTCCGTTACAAATCAAAACATTCGGTTGATTCATTCAGGGTTGTGTTTCACTCCTCCTCCTCCTCCTCCTCTCGATTGTGTTTGGGATGCTCACACACTGACCTACATTTACAAAACAGTGATGACATCATCGTTTGTAAGATTGTGTGTGTGTAGTTGTTGGTGCCAGCATCCTGTGTGTGTGTTCAGTGTTCAGTATTTTGCAGCTCGTAGCTGCTGCTGGACGTCTGAAGGAAACCGGCCGCAGTGTGAATCTCACCAGGGTCACGTCTGCAGCGTTAAAGGAACAGTTCAACAGTGTGGAGTTAAAACGTCTGCAGTTAACCACTCATACAGTCACATTCGTACGCTACGTACCGTACTGACATTTCAACAAGACGTGTCAGATCACCATCACATGGCGTGTTTATGACCTAACTTTCATGTCAGAAGGTGATGTCCAGTTCCTTTAATTTACGAAACACGTTCCAACATTTGTAAGTGTGACACCATTGGCTGTTTCTGGCAAGGAGCCGTGGTGTTTAAACGCTTTGTAAGCGTATTTTTAACGTCAGAAACTGGATGATCTCCAACTACGTGTTTGTATACGTTGGAACAAACCAGGTGGTTTTCGTGCCTGAGCCTGACTACATAAGTTGAGAGTTCAGTCAGAACATCGCTGCAACACAGAAGGAAAAAAGTTGTGTTTGAATTTGAAGTCAACATGTCTGAGTCATTTTATTATAAGACTATAAAACTGTCCGTTAATCACAATAATCTGAAAACTGTCCCGCTGGACTGGAAGCAGCCAGTTTGTTGAGAAAGCAAACAGCCACTGCCCCGAAGATCTGTCGTTCCAGAAACACTCTCTCTGGAGTTTCTTCACATGTGTGTGGATGTTCAGGAGAGGACGAAGTCAGGTGACCTTTGTCGTCATGGTAACGACAATAAACACAAGGTTAGTGTTGTAAAAGCATCACAGTTCAGCCTCAAGTCTCAAAGAAATAATGTCAGCATGTCTACAAAACTACAGACACGTCCGAGGTTCACATCAGGATGGAAGACAAGGCTGCCAAATCTCTGACTGCAGTCTGAAGTCACACCACCGGATCATTTTAAGGACACCTGAAGACATTTCTAGCTGTTTTTATGGCAACCAAAGCTTTTTTTAGCAAGAAGTCGGACCATCTCCACCAGTGATCGAAGCCACCAGGACAAGTATTTAATCCAGATTTAATATTTAATCCTAACCATGATGTTTTCTGAGCCTAACCAGGTGTTTTCTGAGCCCAACCAGGCGTTTTCTGAGCCTAACCGGGCGTTTTCTGACCCTAACCAGGTGTTTTCTGAGCCTGACCAGGTGTGTTCTGACCCTAACCAGGTGTTTTCTGACCCTGACCAGGTGTTTTCTGAGCCTAACCAGGTGTTTTCTGAGCCTGACCAGGTGTGTTCTAAGCCTAACCAGGTGTTTTCTGACACTAACCAGGTGTTTTCTGAGCCTAACCAGGTGTTTTCTAAGCCTAACCAGGTGTTTTCTGAGCCTAACCGGGTGTTTTCTGAGCCTAACCGGGTGTTTTCTGAGCCTAACCAGGCGTTTTCTGAGCCTAACCGGGTGTTTTCTGAGCCTAACCGGGTGTTTCTAAACCTAACCGGGTGTTTTCTAAACCTAACCGGGTGTTTTCTTAGGCTAACCGGGTGTTTTCTGAGTCTAACCGGGTGTTTTCTGAGCCTAACCGGGTGTTTTCTAAACCTAACCGGGTGTTTTCTAAACCTAACCGGGTGTTTTCTGAGCCTAAGCGGGTGTTTTCTGAGCCTAACCAGGCGTTTTCTGGGCCTAACCAGGTGTTTTCGGAGCCTAACCAGGCGTTTTCTGACCCTAACCAGGTGTTTTCTGACCCTAACCAGCTGTTTTCTGAACCTAACCAGCTGTTTTCTGAACCTAACCAGGTGTTTTCTGAGCCTGACCAGGTGTTTTCTGAGCCTAACCAGGTGTTTTCTGACCCTAACCGGGTGTTTTCTAACCCTAACCGGGTGTTTTCTAACCCTAATTGGGTG
Source organism: Lagodon rhomboides (assembly GCA_039737535.1). Classification (NCBI taxonomy): domain Eukaryota; kingdom Metazoa; phylum Chordata; class Actinopteri; order Spariformes; family Sparidae; genus Lagodon; species Lagodon rhomboides. Next base: position 29,934,771 of record CM077796.1, read on the forward strand.
TTTTCTGAGCCTAACTAGGTGTTTTCTGAGCCTAACTAGGTGTTTTCTGAACCTAACCAGGTGTTTTCTGAGCCTAACCAGGTGTTTTCTGACCCTAACCGGGTGTTTTCTAACCCTAACCGGGTGTTTTCTGAGCCTAACTGGGTGTTTTCTGAGCCTAACCGGGTGTTTTCTGAGCCTAACCGGGTGTTTTCTGAGCCTAACCGGGCGTTTTCTGAGCCTAACCGGGTGTTTTCTGAGCCTAACCGGGTGTTTTCTGAGTCTAACCGGGTGTTTTCTGAGTCTAACCGGGTGTTTTCTAAACCTAACCGGGTGTTTTCTAAACCTAACCGGGTGTTTTCTGAGCCTAAGCGGGTGTTTTCTGAGCCTAACCAGGCGTTTTCTGGGCCTAACCAGGTGTTTTCTGAGCCTAACCAGGTGTTTTCGGAGCCTAACCAGGCGTTTTCGGAGCCTAACCAGGTGTTTTCTGACCCTAACCAGGCGTTTTCTGACCCTAACCAGGCGTTTTCTGACCCTAACCAGGTGTTTTCTGACCCTACCCAGGCGTTTTCTGAGCCTAACCAGGTGTTTTCTGAGCTTAAACTTGACCAGAACAAAGACAAAGTTTGAACTCATCTGTTGTTTTGCAGCAAACATGAATTCTGGTGACAGCCCGGTTTGGTTTGGAAAGGATCGGTTTGGTTACATCAGTGTATTTTCAGAACAAGCCCTCGGAGCAGGTTCGGGCCTCCGGACTGAGATGACGGCCCGTCTGCACCGTGAAACAACGCTGCAGTCAGACAGTCGACTTCGACTGACAGCTGGAGGTTTTTTTTTAGCTGCTGGTGCCTAAATGTGGGATCAGAGTTCTTATAGTTATATAATCCTTTTTCTTTTTTTTTTACAAATTGAAAACTGTACAAAGAAAATATATTTAATGTTTCAGCTCATCAATCATTGACTTTTTAAATATAAGGTTCTTATAGCAACACTGGGACAACAGGAGACGAGGGAAGTTGTGGAGAGCTTCTGTTCTCGTGAGCGGCTCGTGTATCGGAGCCACCGATCCATTATTTTGTGTTTTCATTACCGACCGCAATGTCGTGACACACATTTCACACCGTGTTATCCCGTTAACGAGGCGGAAGGTTTCCACACACACTGTTCGCCCTCCGTCAGCCGGCTGCTCATTCACAACGCACCAAATATGAACAAATGAGAAAATTAAGCAGAAAGAAGAACGGTCGCTGCTTTAATTTGATTGCACAGACTCTGAATACTAAATTATCTCTGGATAATATTTAAAACTACAATCATTGACAAACTTCCAGATGTTTGTTATTCTGCTGGTGAAGATCTGCGAGTCTTATCTCCATCAGCTCTGAGCTGAGCTCTGGTGTGTTTTCACTCCTCGCAGATTAAAACCTACTTTCATTCTGCAGCTCTGCTTCTTATGCAATCGCCTCCTCCGACGTGCACGTGCTCGCTGATTAGCCGGTGTTGCTGCCGCCGCCGACTCGAGGTGTCCCTCATGGGCCGCCGTACCGCCGCTCTGCACCCAAAGTAGATTAATGGGTCAGTTTAGTGAAGTTCATCCAGGGTTCAAGTTGCAGTTCAGACAGAGTTCAGCTGAGCGGAGAGGAGGAGGAGGAGGAGGAGGAGGAGGAGGAGGAGGAGGAGCTCTGCTGGGAAATTCAGACCAGAGATAGAAAAACAGAAAAACAGCGAACAGCTAAGCTTCATCATGTGAAGTCTGAGGGGACATTTTTGTCATTGTTAACCAGCAGCAGACCTTCAGGTTCTTTCTCTTTAACGTGTCGTTATGAAGTAAACGCTGATCGCAGATGTTTAATCTACGTGATAACGACATCATCATGATCCTCGCTGTCACCGCAGACTGAAGGCTGGCACCGTTTCAGTCTGCTGTCACGTCTCCGTCATCGACTGACTGAGCGAATAAAGCAGGAAAAGATCTGTTTCCACTTAACTTTCCCTCAAATGGAGCCAAACTTGACCTTATAAAGCAACCTGCCGTCGATCATACGACCGATACCGAGTCTGAACTGAGTGGTGACGCACTGCAGACTAAACGAATCCCTTCAGGTTCCTACATTTTATTCAAATGCTTATAAAAACTGAAAATATTTTAAAAAATGCACCACAGTGGCTCTGATGCAGCAAAATAACGAACACGCCTAACCGGGTGTTTTCTGAGCCTAACTAGGTGTTTTCTGAGCCTAACCAGGCATTTTCTGAGCCTAACTAGGTGTTTTCTGAGCCTAACCAGGCATTTTCTGAGCCTAACTAGGTGTTTTCTGAGCCTAACCAGGCGATTTCTGAGCCTAACCAGGCGTTTTCTGAGCCTAACCAGGCGTTTTCTGAGCCTAACTAGGTGTTTTCTGAGCCTAACCAGGCGATTTCTGAGCCTAACTAAGCATTTTCTGAGCCTAACTAGGTGTTTTCTGAGCCTAACCAGGCGATTTCTGAGCCTAACTAGGCATTTTCTGAGCCTAACTAGGTGTTTTCTGAGCCTAACCAGGCATTTTCTGAGCCTAACTAGGTGTTTTCTGAGCCTAACTAGGCATTTTCTGAGCCTAACTAGGCATTTTCTGAGCCTAACCAGGTGTTTTCTGAGCCTAACTAGGCATTTTCTGAGCCTAACTAGGTGTTTTCTGAGCCTAACCAGGCATTTTCTGAGCCTAACTAGGTGTTTTCTGAGCCTAACTAGGCATTTTCTGAGCCTAACTAGGCTTTTTCTGAGCCTAACTAGTCTTTTTCTGAGCCTAACCAGGCGTTTTCTGAGCCTAACCAGGTGTTTTCTGAGCCTAACTAGGCATTTTCTGAGCCTAACCAGGTGTTTAATGAGCCTAACCAGGCGTTTTCTGAGCCTAACCAGGCGTTTTCTGAGCCTAACCAGGCGTTTTCTGAGCCTAACCAGGCGTTTTCTGAGCCTAACCAGGCGTTTTCTGAGGCCAACTAGGCATTTTCTGAGCCTAACTAGGCATTTTCTGAGCCTAACTAGCCGTTTTCTGAGCCTAACCAGGCGTTTTCTGAGCCTAACTAGGCGTTTTCTAACCCTAACCAGGTGTTTTCTGAGCCTAACTAGGCATTTTCTGAGCCTAACCATGCGTTTTCTGAGCCTAACCAGGTGTTTTCTGAGCCTAACCAGATTTAAAAAATGCACTACAGTGGCTCCGATGCAGCAAAGTAACTAGTAACTAAAGTTATAAAATAAAAGTAGTGGAGTAGAAGGTAGGATATCTGCCTTCAGACGGTCGTGGAGTGAAGCATGAAGGATCTCAGGGTTCTTACATGTGGGAGTCTCGTAGTAACTGGACAGAACCTCCTGATAAACGTTTGCCTGAAGCTCCTGAAGCTCCTGAAGCTCCTCTGAAATATAGATTATGGACTCTATTAATTTTTCATGGCAGTGTGATCGTTTGTGCCGCCGCTGCCGAGACCTGTGATCGGCGCGATGTCGGAACAGAACCTGACTTATTCATGACGCTGCAGCCGGAGCGCCTCGCCGCTCCAGACCGTCCTGATCCTCCATGTGTTGAAACTTTACATGTCTATATGTTGTCACAGCGCTGTGCTCAGGTTCTGGTTAGGTTTGGGCACAGAAAACACTCGGTTAGTGTTTTGGAGACGATCAGGTTGTGAGGCCGAGCGTCACAATAGAACATTCAACCCAAACAAACTGGATCAGCTGTGGTTGATGACGTCGTCACGTGACGCACTGAAGCTCAAACAGACTTTATTCCACGAGCTCTGTGAAAGAAGCGTCTGTATTATAGAAACGACTTCTTGTTTCACCGTCAGAACTGGAGACGTGTTGAAAGTCTAGAAGAGCAACAGGAGTTTAATTATTTCATCATCGTTCTAGTAAACCAGCAGTGAGCCGTGAGAAGTGTCGGTGCTGGTTCTGTGGGTCGCACAGCACCGAGGATTTGTGTGTTTCCAAACCCAGGAAGTCCTGAACGGCGAGGCTCCTCCTACAGAACGTCACCACGTCCAGACAGAACGACCTGGCCTTTGTGTTTCTGCCTCCTCTTGCTGAATGTGACAGATTCCACTTATTTCTCCTTTTTGTATAAAAACATTGATATTAATTTTTATTTTCTGTTGAGACATTTTTGGATGAAAAACTCTGAGCTGCACAAATACACTGAATTTGTCTGGACATGTTTATATTTAAAGGATAAGCACTGTTCATCCCTCAACACACACACACACACACACACACACACACACACACACACACACACACACACACACACACACAGGCGTCCTGCGTCCTGTTTGGACTCGGAGGAGTCAGACACCAACTGACCGGACAAATGTTCTTTTGCTTTTTCTCTCAAACACTGCCGCTAGCTAAGACTCAGCGCTGTGTGTGTGTGTGTGTGTGTGTGTGTGTGCGTGTGTGTGTGTGTGTGTGTGTTCCTAACCACCCTGCAGGTTTGTGTGTATTATAGCGGCCCACTGCTCCTGTGTCCTTTGATTAAGGTCAATTTGGTAACTAGGGATGGCAACACACACGCACACACACACACACACACACACAGATACATACATTTGTACTGTGACAAATCAACCGTCTCTATATTGTCTCAGTCATCCAGCTTAAATGAATGTGTACAGTTTGTGTACGTGATGTTCGAGACATGGAGATGGAGATGTTCCTCACAGTGTGCTGACAAACCTCCGTCTGAGGAAATATATATGGAACAAAAGCCACATTACTCAACAGCTGTTAACCCGACTCTGAATATGGATTATAAATAAATTAAAAAACAAGGCGAGGAATCGAGCCGACAGAAAAGCATCAAGCTTCAGATCCTCAGGAGACGGAAGACGTCCAAACCCGTCAGAGATCCACAGTGATGTTGTGTAATTCTTAATTCGACAGCTGAATGGAGGGAAATGTACTTTACGAACATACGGAGAAGAGACGGGAAGAGAAAAGACAGGAAGAAACCGAGTCTGTGGTGAGTGCTGACTGTGGTCAGAGGCTGAACACAAACACAACAGAGCGGACCGTTGCTCATTAGCTCGTTAGCTCGTGGCTAACGTACAGGAAGATGTTTAAACCTGCAGTCAGACTCCCTGTGTCGCTCTGAGTCGAGCTGATTAGCTCACGTTAGCTAGCGTGGAGCTAGGTGGGCGTGTTTCAGTAACCACGCTGCATTCGACTCGCCTCAGCTCCGCCTACGATCCACCGTGTCATCTTTAATCAGCCGGGAGTGAGGCAGAGGCAAGTACTTCCAAGATGGCGACGGCTGGTACCACCCGCTTTGAGCTTTATACTGGCGTCATGGCGGCTCTGTCCGCCGTTCTTTTAGAGTCAGTGGGATCGAAACACGCAGCTCATCATCAGCACCAGTTTATTCGTGTGAAACTTCATTTTTTATTCAGAGAAATCGACGTGTGTTTGAACTTGAACACGTTCAGCTGCTCACAGAGCTGAAGCCGCCAACATGGCCGCCGCAGAGCTACGGTTACATCATCACATGTGAAGGGAGGAAGACATTCGTGGAAAAGGCCCGTGTGGCTACATTAAAGTAAAGTACAGCGTGTGACAGTGACTAACATGAACCCGATGACCGTAACGTATCTAATATACGTCCTGTAGCCTGAATGCATCTGAGACTGTACGCTGCCGCTGTCGGGTCGCATCCAATCACACGGCTCCTTATTGCTGCTCTGTACGTTATCTCATGGAAGAGAGTGTGTGTGTGTGTGTGTGTGTGTGTGTGTGGGTCATGCTAAAGCTAGCATAGATTCCAGCATGTTACTGTGTGTGTGTGTGTGTGTGTGTGTGTGTGTGTGTGTGTTGGATGACATTACTAAAAAGAGTCGACATGTTACACAGCAGAGGAAGGTTTTAAACCCTGCAGCATCACACACACACACACACACACACACACACACAGCCTCTCAGCTTGGCTCTGTGCCTGTATGCATGACAAGACCTCTGGGACCCCCCTAAACACACACACACACACACACACACACACACACACACACAGACACACACACACACATACAACCACACCACCACCACCACCCACCCAAACTCGGCAGCCCAGCGCCTAATAGCGCCCAACATCTTCCTCTGACGTGGCTGTGTGTGTGTGCGCGTGTGTGTGTGTGTGTGTGCATGTGGTGTGTCTGTGTGTGCATGTGTGTGTGTGTGCATGTGGTGTGTGTGTGTGTGTGCGAGCGCGCGGCTGCAGCAGAAAGAACACTGCGACCTAAAAACCCAGCTCACTGAGAGCGACTGCACGCCGAACAGAAGGCTCATCCAAGTGTAAACACACACAGAGAAGCACACAGGGACGAGTGTGAACACACACACACACACACAAGGCACGTGGACACATGCATGTGTGTGTGTGTGTGTGTGTGTGTGTGTGTGTCTCCTCTGATATTACAGGTGAGGAACCAGAGACGTTGAATCACAACAAACATCCTGTCGTCAGTCAGACGGACTTATTGTTTTTTTAATTTCAGATCACGTGACGACAACTGGACCGTTTCCGTGGTAACCGAGCAAACTCCAGTCTGTCTCTGAACGGCTGTGAGATTAAAATTATTAAACTAGTTTATCGACTGTCGGCCGGTTGAATCCACAGCGATGCATCACGTTCGTTAAGATGATCGTATGTTGGTAGCGTGTCCGTCCTGTGAGAACAACACGTCTGTAAAAAGTCTGTTTTCAGCTTCGTGACGCTGCATTTTGCAGCTAATCCAGGAGAGTTCGTCAACAGCTCAGTGTTTCTAAACCTTCTCCACTGATCACCTCCTCAGAAAACATCCACGCTCTCCAAGAACCAGACAGGATTACAATGAGGAAGTTTTTACTGCCTCTGTTTCAGCAGCCGTGTTTCCACGAAGCATTTTGAAGAATATCGACCTAGAAATTTTACGGAAACAGCAAAATTTGAAAAAGGTTTGTTCGCTCACTTGAGGTGATTTTTGTCTTTTAGTGAATCAGAGTTAATGTTCAAAATGTTTGATGGAAACAGATTTGCAGAATAAACGTTCGACTCACGTGAAAAACACGTCTGTAAGCAGTCGGCGTGTTTGGACAGATGAGGAGACCAAACAATTCCACGTCCTCGTCCACGAATTACAACTTGCCCTATAGAGAGTAATTCCTGAACACCTCTCTCCATCTTGTCTCCTGGTTTGTTTCCCTGTTCCGTAGCCCACCATGTCATCCTCTGACCAAGTTACACTTTACGTAGCCGAGTTCACTCGCTCAGAACAGTTGATGGAAACGCAGCAGATTCACACTTTAGATTTTTTAAAATTTGCTTGACATTTAATGGAAACATGACTGTTGATGACTTGTAGAGAGGATTTAAACTTCCTGCTTCATTGCCTGAACAAGCTCAGTAAGATTATCAATAAGTTTAGCACGATTGTGGGTCGACAACAGCTCAGTATGTCTGCTGCTTTGTGAGACGTGAATGGAAGGAAATGGACGGGCAGTCCTGAATCATGTGTCACACATGAGTCGTCATTGGCTCTAATTGTCGTAAAGTTGTGGCGTCACAGACACAAAAACAACCTCAGGATAATAAACAAAACATTAGCTGTGTAGCGGCAGAGCGGCCTGGTGGCAGCCCGTCCGACCTGCCTTGCCCAGAGGCACTGTGGAAGAGCAGCGACCCCGAGAGGAGCAGCTGAGAACAGGAAGGAGGCTGAAGAGGTCGGTGTGTTTACCGGGGAGACTACAGCTCATAACCCGCCGTAGATCAAACACAACCAGAGCCGCAAGAGTTCGACTTGGGCTTGATGAACACAACCAACGAAGGGAACCAATCAGAGGTGGAGGAGGGCAACAGTTACTCTTAAAGGAACTCATTACGTTACGAGAGATTGTTACGTTGCTGCGTCAGTTACCTTAAACAACAGTGAAACCTCTTTACAACTCGTTACGACGGATACGACAGCGTGTAGCCAACTGTACATGTCTGTGAAGGCCAGTTTTATTATTTTCACTTGTAATTCTGTATTTTGATAGTTTTATATGTTTTTAAATTATATCATTTATTTAAATTCCTTTGCGTACTACAGTTTGAGGAAGAGAAAGTCGTTTATTCGGCTTGAAAGAGGAGAATTTCCTTAAACCTCATCCTTTAGTTTTCAGGGTTAGGGAAATCCCTGTGTGAAATAAAGTAACCAAAGCTGTCAGGCAGACGTAGCGGAGTAGAAGTACGTAACGTTGCACAACAGGAAAATACTCAAACAGAGTAAAAGTACCTCGTATCGGTACTCGAGCAGCACCGCTGGTCTTCACGCCGACACGCTGTCGCACCGCGGCGCCGAGCTCCGACTCTCCGCCGGGGGCCGGTGTTGTGTTGACAGCTGGGGACGCTGACATGAAGCCAAGATGATCGCTGCTGTAGAAATATTTACTATACATGACCACAACACACACGCACGCACACACACATGCACGCACACACACGTGTGTGTGCGTGCGTGTGTGTGTGTGTGTGTGTGTGTGTTTTCACTCATCTGCTGTTAATAATAAAACTGGATGATTTAATGATGCATTTCTTTTTGTTTCTGACGTTGTAACTCATGTTTTCACGCGGACGACGCTGACGAGATGTAACCGGACGGTTTGTGTGAAACACACAACACGTGCAGAGAACACAACATGTACAGTACAGCGTGTGTGTGTGTGTGTGTGTGCGTCTATACGTCTATTTGTGTGACGCTACGTCCACGTTTCAGCTGTTCTTTTGATTTCATCCCTGCTGATGACGTACGCGTCTGTTTGCTGGGATGCCTCTGTGTGTGTGTGTGTGTGTGTGTGTGTGTGTGTGTGTGTGTTGAGGCGTGCTGTACGTACTGGATGTTCTGGTACGTTCTGACCTCCTGGCTCCTGTTGGGGATCAGCGTCCTTCAGGATTCAGACTGACGAGCCGTTAACTGAAGTCTGTCTGTTTTTATTTTCTGCGAGTCTGCAGCGACTGAAGCTGAGCTGCAGGTTCTCACAGGTACGACGGGAAATTTAAAGAAACATTTAACTGCAGAGAACATTTAGATACTTATATTTAATTTTATATCCATGTTTTATGATGTCAACACATCCTAAAGACGTCTGACTCGAACATTATGATGATTTTAGAGGCTTTCGTTTTGTTTATATACTAAAAGATGAATTCTAATGTTAGCAGAGTTTTATAAACCGTGTTGAGTAACGTTAATCTGAATAGTAACTTATTACTTCAAACTTACTTATTAACTTAAAATGACAAGAGACAACAAACTCTTTATTCTGTTGACAATCTGACGGAGAACAACAAGATCTTCTCCTCCAGACACAAGCTGCATTTCAGCGTGACGGTGTTCTCGTCCTTTTCACGCAAACATTCAAAATAATGTGAATATTCCCACGAAGTTAACTCCCTCTGCCATCACAGCTGTGTGTGTGTGTGTGTGTGTGTGTGTGTGTGTGCGTGTGTGTGTGTGTGTGTGTGTGTGTGTGTGTGTGTGTGTGTGTGTGTGTGTGTGTGTGTGTGTGCGTGTGTGTGTGTGTGTGTGTGTGCTACTTGTGTTGATGTCTTGCTGTCACTGTTGTTGATGCTCGAGGGGACGACCAGTCAGACGGGACAGTTTAACTTCTGGAGCTGATTCCATCCACTGACATCACAAACACACACACACACACACACACACACACACACACACTTTATTCACCTAAATATGAGGCTGTGTGTGTGTGTGTGTGTGTGTGATGTTGGAGGTTGAGGCCGTCGGGACGCGGCGGGAACAAACCATGACTCAGCTTCATCAGAACATGAGTCAGCAGCTCGGCTCGTTGCGTCATCGACGTGTCAGCTGCTGAAACCTTCACGTCTTCATTTCATCTGCGACTTTAACAGCTCGTTAACTCGGCCTCGTTCCACTGAAGCAGCGTTCGGCGTTTCTACGGCGACAGCGATCACGTTATGACGGGTCGTGTGATGAAACATTGGACAGAACAGACATCAGAGTCTCCGTCTTCATCTTAAGACCAATGAAAAGTCTTTTACTGTCGCATCCTTGTATTTCTTCGGTTAATCTGTGCTGTCGGCAGGTGTGATCACACCAGCTTGTAGGTGTCGTACGTGTTTGTGGGGTCCAGTTGATGGAGTCCATGTGTCAGCGGCCCGGACGGAGCTGAGCCGTCGGTGCAGACGGACTCGGTGTCGGAGCGGAGATGTGAGCAGTGTGTTGGATTTACAGCCTCGTTAGCTCCTGGTGTTTGTTTGGACACTCACAGATTAGTTACTGTACATCACTGTGTGTGTGTGTGTGTGTGTGTGTGTGTGTGTGTGTGTGTGTGTGTGTGTGTGTGTGTGTGTGTGTGTGTGTGAGGGGGAGTGTTTGCCCTAATTGTTGAATGTTCCCACTGTGTGTGTGTGTGTGTGTGGAGATTACAGTGTGTTCTGTGGTATTAAAGGGCTTAAAGAGGAACGTGATGGTCCGATCACAGAGTGTGTTCCTAGATGGTCTGAACACACACACACACACACACACACACACACACACACACACACATCCTCTTCCTCTCCGATGATATAAGTTCTATATCATCAGGAGGATATAAAGTCCTCCTCTCCTCCTCCTGATGATATAAAGTCCTCCTCTCCTCCTCCTGATGATATAAAGTCCTCCTCTCCTCCTCCTGATGATATAAAGTCCTCCTCTCCTCCTCCTGATGATATAAAGTCCTCCTCTCCTCCTCCTGATGATATAAAGTCCTCCTCTCCTCCTCCTGATGATATAAAGTCCTCCTCTCCTCCTCCTGATGATATAAAGTCCTCCTCTCCTCCTCCTGATGATATAAAGTCCTCCTCTCCTCCTCCTGATGATATAAAGTCCTCCTCTCCTCCTCCTGATGATATAAAGTCCTCCTCTCCTCCTGATGATATAAAGTCCTCCTCTCCTCCTCCTGATGATATAAAGTCCTCCTCTCCTCCTCCTGATGATATAAAGTCCTCCTCTCCTCCTCCTGATGATATAAAGTCCTCCTCTCCTCCTCCTGATGATATAAAGTCCTCCTCTCCTCCTCCTGATGATATAAAGTCCTCCTCTCCTCCTGATGATATAAAGTCCTCCTCTCCTCCTCCTGATGATATAAAGTCCTCCTCTCCTCCTCCTGATGATATAAAGTCCTCCTCTCCTCCTCCTGATGATATAAAGTCCTCCTCTCCTCCTGATGATATAAAGTCCTCCTCTCCTCCTCCTGATGATATAAAGTCCTCCTCTCCTCCTCCTGATGATATAAAGTCCTCCTCTCCTCCTCCTGATGATATAAAGTCCTCCTCTCCTCCTCCTGATGATATAAAGTCCTCCTCTCCTCCTCCTGATGATATAAAGTCCTCCTCTCCTCCTCCTGATGATATAAAGTCCTCCTCTCCTCCTCCTGTTGATATAAAGTCCTCCTCTCCTCCTGTTGATATAAAGTCCTCCTCTCCTCCTCCTGATGATATAAAGTCCTCCTCTCCTCCTCCTGATGATATAAAGTCCTCCTCTCCTCCTCCCGATGATATAAAGTCCTCCTCTCCTCCTCCCGATGATATAAAGTCCTCCTCTCCTCCTGATGATATAAAGTCCTCCTCTCCTCCTCCCGATGATATAAAGTCCTCCTCTCCTCCTCCTGTTGATATAAAGTCCTCCTCTCCTCCTCCTGATGATATAAAGTCCTCCTCTCCTCCTGATGATATAAAGTCCTCCTCTCCTCCTCCCGATGATATAAAGTCCTCCTCTCCTCCTCCCGATGATATAAAGTCCTCCTCTCCTCCTGATGATATAAAGTCCTCCTCTCCTCCTCCTGATGATATAAAGTCAGGTGAAGTGTCGTAGTCCGCAGAACAGTTCTGGAGCTTCACAGTAAAACAGAGTTGCAGCATTCTGCTAAACAACTGAAGCAGCTGGAGACTTGATTTAAAAAGGAGAAACTGTCTGAGGAGTGAAGCTGCTGTCGTCTGCTGGTACGGCAGCAGCTTCACTCCTCATATCATATCCTGATGATATAAAGTCCTCCTCTCCACCTCATGATGATATAAAGTCCTCCTCTCCTCCTCCTGATGATATAAAGTCCTCCTCTCCTCCTCCTGATGATATAAAGTCCTCCTCCTGATGATATAAAGTCCTCCTCTCCTCCTCCTGATGATATAAAGTCAGCTGAAGTGTCGTAGTCCACAGAACAGTTCTGGAGCTTCACAGTAAAACAGAGTTGCAGCATTCTGCTAAACAGCTGAAGCAGCTGGAGACTTGATTTAAAACATCAGATGTCTCCACACAGCTCGTCTGCTGTGATCACAGTCTGCAGGCTACAAAACTGTGTGTGTGTGTGTGTGTGTGTGTGTGTGTGTGTGTGTGTGTGTGTGTGTGTGCGTGTGTGTGTCTCAACAGTCAACCTGCTGTATTCAGTGGGGTTTGACTGACATCTAGTGGACGATCTGAGTACTACACACATTTCATATTTTCGACTGGATTTCTGTCTGTTGAGAAACTTTTCACTTGCTGACTTCATTATTAAATGTGATCACAGCACGTCTGTGACCTTTGACCTTTGAGATGTCTCCTTATTTCAGTCAACACCAAAAGAAATTCAGTTTACAAACAGAGTAAACATAGAAATGTAGCAAACTTCGACATTTGAGGAGCTGGAAACTGAATCCAGACGTGGGAAATAGTACAAATACTCAGTTACTGTCCTTCAGTCCATGTCTCATGTCTCTGTCCTGTCCCTGAGTGTCTCTGTGTCTTCTCCTCTCTACATCTGAACACAAACATCTGAACTTTCTCCTCCTCACAGCTTCAGAACAGCCTCGTTACTTCAGTTTGATGCATCTGAGCTGAATTATGGATTATTGTTATTTCCCAACATCAGCAGACTGATGTCGACCTATCAGAGCGCATCACGCACGGCAGACGCAGCGAGACGAGACAAAGACGTAAAAGACGTAAGAAGCCGTGAACAGACAGAGAGGGAGGCTGGAATGTGGAGAAAAGGCGTGTTAGTGTCTCGTATCTGCAGAGAGTTTCTGATTTTCTCTCTTTGTTGCTGCTCGGGACGCTTTACAACCCAACATGTGTCTATGTGACGTCCTGGGAATGAGACTCAACAATCAGCTGTCTTTGTGGTGCGTTCAGGAACAGCTGGGACAAATCCTACTGATTCATCCTTTAACTTTAATAGTCTTTGAATTATATTAATAAGACGTGAGCTTCAGTTAGCTTTGACCACAGATGTCCTTCAGAGGGAGACTTTTTACTCTGATACTCTGAGGACATGTCAGAGCCTGTACTCGATTACTTTACTGGAGTAAAGAAGCTGTATCAGTACGTCTACTTTTACTGGAGTAAAGAAGCTGTATCAGTACTTCTACTTTTACTGGAGTAAAGAAGCTGTATCAGTACTTCTACTTTTACTGGAGTAAAGAAGCTGTATCAGTACTTTTACTTTTACTGGAGTAAAGAAGCTGTATCAGTACTTCTACTTTTACTGGAGTAAAGAAGCTGTATCAATACTTCTACTTTTACTGGAGTAAAGAAGCTGTATCAGTACTTCTACTTTTACTGGAGTAAAGAAGCTGTATCAGTACTTCTACTTTTACTGGAGTAAAGAAGCTGTATCAGTACTTCTACTTTTACTGGAGTAAAGAAGCTGTATCAGTACTTCTACTTTTACTGGAGTAAAGAAGCTGTATCAGTACTTCTACTGGAGTAAAGAAGCTGTATCAGTACTTCTACTGGAGTAAAGAAGCTGTATCAGTACTTCTACTGGAGTAAAGAAGCTGTATCAGTACTTCTACTTTCACCAGAGTCTGTTTTTACACACATATTTGAAATTCTCCTGGAGGAAGCAATTTTTGGATAATATCAGGACACATCTCTGTTGCTCTGAGTCTTCCAGAGTCTTGTCGGCTCACTGATCAACAGGTGTTTCTTTCTGCTTGTCTGTTTGTAGTTTTAAAGGACTACAAAGCCCACGAGCACGGCCTGGACCTCCTCTGTGATGGTGGTGAGGTTTCCCTTTAATAAACCTGGAGGAGGACGTGACCATGTTGGTGCAGAGCGGCGAGCAGACGGAGAGAGAGAGCAGAGAGCCTCCACTCGTTCTTCAGCCTCCTCGCTGCTGTTAAAGGGACGGTTCCTGTTTTTCTCTCAGGATGTCTGACGGTGAATCAGCACGATCCAAACTAGTGTCGGTGGACTTTGAGATCTTCGGTTACGTTCAGGGTCCGTATGTTTAACCCTCCTCCTTCTTCTTCTGCTCTGCGAGTCGAGGCTGTAAACTGATCTGCTGCTTTATTTTAGGACCGAGCTGCTGCTCTGTCACTTCCTGCAGCCTCGGGAGGAGATATCAGTTTGAATTCAGCAGCAGATCCAGTTTTAGAGGAAACAAGAAGCTAAAACATTCACTGTAGAACATGACATTCAAACGGCTGCATTGCTTTTATGAACATGCATGAATAGCTGCTGTCTCCTGGTTCATATTCTAACTCATTTTCTGTCTCTCTCATGTTTTGACAGGAGTCTGTTTCAGAATGGTGAGTTTCTCTTCGTCACATCAGCCCCCTGAACATAATTAATGATAATAATTAATTATCATGCATTATATCCTGTTATCTATTTTTAGCTGGAGACTAAACAACCAAAAAAAGGAGAGGATAATGCTCTCAGCAGAATCAGCTGTTAGCACTTCCTGTCTGCAGTGAACCTGTGGATGTTCAGATCACGATCACTTGGTTACTTCTATATTGATAAAAACTTAAAAACATGGTGTTTCTCAGGCAAGTTCTGCACATGTGAGGAGCTTCTTTTTTAAGGATTTCTAAGCAGATTTGTAGAGTGATCATCTCCTCCGTCCATGCTGATCAAGTGAATGCTGCAACACTGTGAATGCAGAAATGTTTTGTGGACGACGAAACAAAACTGATTGAAACTGATGAAAAAAGTCTCTCCTCACGCAGAATTTGCCTCAGAAACATCTTGTTTTTAAGTTTTCTTCAGTGTCACTGTGATCCAGTGATGGTTGTCTGGACATCCACAGGTTCACTGCTAACAGGAAGTGCTAACAGCTAATGCAGCAATGTTTTAATGGAGAAAACAAGTCCCCAGCTTCTTCAGTGGTAGACGACTGAATATGCATATGTGGGTGAACTGTTACAAATACAATAGTACTAATTCGTCTCCGGCCTCCTGCAGTACACGGAGAAGGAGGGTCTGCGGCTCGGTCTGGTCGGCTGGGTGAAGAACACCTACGGTGGGACGGTGGTGGGTCAGGTGCAGGGTCCGGCTGACATGGTGGAGGAGATGTGAGTAGACGCTGATGATGACAAGCGCGTCAGAGGGTCGGCTGGGATCAGATGTTAAAGTCTCGCTGACTGCTCTGAATTATACAGGCTATCTGCTCTCAGTTGTCTGGATGTTGTTCTGCTCCAGGTGGAATCTCTGCACTGATCTGATCATGTTGTGTGTTCACTGTTTCAGCCACTAGATGGCGACGTTCACCTTCTCTAACATGGAGGTCAACCTCCTGTCTCACATCAACTCTGTGTCGTCTTTTTCATTCAGTCCAAATATTTGAGAAGAAAATTTGATTAGATTAGATTTTTTCCCAGAAGGACAAGAATATAAACGGGTCCCTGAACACATCACTGCACACTGTCCTCTTTCTGTCCTCTCTGTCCTCTTACTGTCCTCTCTGCTGAGTCAATGCTAATATCTGATAATCAATCATGAAACTGAAGCTCGGTGTGTTTTGACGTCCTCTCTGTCCGCGGGGAGTGATGTCACCGGGGTGTGGACGTCTCATTTAAGATGACATCACTGCCTCCAGACACACACACACACACACACGACGAGTGTGAGACAGTGATTTAATTCATGGTGTTTGTTTTCATCTCCTTGCAGCACCAGGCGGGTGGAGTCTCATGAACCAGGGCAGCTTTATGACAAAAAACACTGAAAAAGGTCAAATGTTTATTTTTTAAAAAAACAGATTTAAAACATAAAACAAGAATTTAATGTTACAAAAGAAGGAAGCTGGAGACAAGATTTGTGTTCAATCACATTTTTAACCTCACTGTGTCTTTAATACTCAGACCAGTGATCCAAAGTAGCTAAGTACCAGTGCTGTAAAAAGCTCCCATCGGTCATACTTGAGTAAAAGCAACACACACATACACGTCAATATGTCCAACAGGGCACCATGTTCCTCCGCTATCTAAGAGGGGACCTCTGTTTCTGGTCAGTTTGAAAAAAACAAAACAAAACAAAAAAAAACAGAAACAGACTAGAAAAGCTTCTTTTGAGGTTTTTTACCACACACACACACACAACCACAGTGACCCATATGAACAGTACTTGAGTAAAAGTATTAAAGTATCTGATATTAAGTGTACTGAAGTACCAAAAGTACAAGTAAAAGTTACTGATACATATATTCACATGTACTGTGTGTATGTACTGTACACTGTGGATGGATTGATTATCAGAATCAGTGTTTTTTTTTACTCCTAATTGTCAATAAAATAAAGTGATTTAAAAATGTTTTACTGTGGCTCTGATGCAGCATGTAATCTGTAAAGTAACTAGTAACTTTAGTTATTAAATAAATGTAGTGGTATTGGAGTCGAAGTGTAAACTAGCAGAAAATAGAAATACAAGTATCTTAAAATTGTACTTGTGTAGATGTACTTAGTAACATCACATCACTGCTACATTTACTCAAGTAATTTACAGTTTTGAGTACTTATTGTGATTATATCCAAAGGTTATCAAATGCATGTAAGGTATCATAGAATTGACATATTGAAGTGTAAGTACTGTAGATTTAGCAAGAAAAGTGAATATTGACATAAAGTAAAAGTACCTCAAACTTGTACAGTATTTGAGAACTTTACAGCCTGAATGTTTTCAATAACACCTTTAAAGAAACAACATGGTGGATATTATAGTTTTTCACCGTTAAGCTGCAACACAATATTGTTCGTCACCATCCGGCCGCCTCACTGTCTCCTCTTTCAGAACTTTCTCTGACCCAAAACCGAGCCCCGTCCAATCAGGTGCAGCGCTGTGCACTCTGGGTATTGTAGTCTTTCTGCCTTTTGAGTAGAAGTAAACACCACAGCCCTTTTACTCTGTTTTCTCTGCTCATGTAGCATCAAATTCAAAACTATTTGTCTTTCGACTGCAGAGAGAGACAGTTTTATTTAAGGGTCGTCTTTCCAGAAATGAAATACTTCTTTACCTGCTCTGTTCCACTGTCACACACACCTTCAGGGGTGAGATCTTCACTGGGAGTTTATCCACATTGAAAAAGAACGGAAACATCCTCTCAGTGAAAGTGTGTGTGAAGGTGTGTAGGTGTGTGTTAGTATCAGGATCAGAGAACGACAGCTTTCCTCTGGTCCAGTTCAGATTCACTCTGATCCTCTGGAGCTTCTTCTTCACTACGAGGACAGTGGATGGAGCTGATGGTGACCCCACTGAGTATTTACCTTTGTATAAAAATATTACCCATAAACCAGAGTGTATGTCTCTCTTCCTCTGGACAGACTCTGCTAACACACCCAGAAACCAGATTGTACTGTCTCCGACCTCGACGTCCCAGCTGTGAGTCCCTGAGTTAAAGCCCTCAGAGCCCAGGACAGAACAGTGAAAGTCAAACCTCTCTGGATTATCAGGAAGCTTCTGTGTCTCTCCTGGTCTCACACTGCTCAGATCTTCAGACAGGATGAGGTTTGGATGAGCAGTGTTTGGGTCCAGAACCACAGGAGTGTAGGAGACCATGTCCTTCATCTTGTTCCAGATGTTGAAGCTCAGGTTGCCCAGGTGTTTGGCCTGGTCTATCAGAGCTCCTGAGGGCAGCTGTGGATCCTCCAGCAGGGGGCGCTGCTGGACTCTTTCCACTGCAGCCTTGTAGTTGTGCAGGAATGAGACGTCTTCAGCTCTCAGCTGCTCCTCTGTGGCTCTGACTGTGTGTGAAAGAGCTGCTATCTCTCTGCTCAGAGCCTCCATCTTCTCCTTCATCATCTGACTCTTCTGCTCCTCTTCCTCCCTCAGTGCAGCCATCCTGGCCTCCTCTTCCTCTTCTAGAAACTGGTGCAGCTTCTTAAACTGATCCTTAATCTGCCTCTCTGTGTGTCGGGCCTGGACCTTCATGTGTTCTGCTGTCTGATCAAACTTCACTTTAAGTTCTTCAAAAACCTTTAACTTCTTCTTTAAAGGTTCCAGAGTTTCCTGAAGTTCCTTCTTGTGTTGTTGTGCAGATTCATCGATGGGTCTGAATCTGTGGTTGGTGTGTTGTTCTGAGTCTCTGCAGACGAGACACACTGGCTGCTGATGGTCCAGACAGAAGAGTTTGAGTTTCTCAAAGTGCAGACTGCAGATATCCTCTGAAGCTCTCTGATCTTTCTCCTGTAAGAAGGTCTCACACAGGTTCTTTAACACCAGGTTTACAGGTGGATAGCACCTTGAAGATCTTCTCCTACAAACTGGACACTCTCTGATTTCTTTCTCTGCCCAGCAGCTCTGCAGACAGTCTTTACAGAAGCTGTGGCTACATGACAGAAGGACAGGCTCTCTGAAGACATCACGACACACCGGACAGCAGAGATCCTCCTCTAACCTGGAAGCCATTTAGTCTCTGAGTGACTCTGTGAACACAGCAGACAGTACAGTCAGTCACAGCTCCACTTCCTCCTTCACTTCACTGTAGTTTACTCTGAGTTCTGGTTCTGGTCGGACTCACCTTCAGTGTGTGGAGCGTCTGCAGTGTTGTAGTTTCCTCCTCCTCTCTCCTGTAGATGAACTCACTCAGAGGACGTTGTTAGTTCAGTCTGACGGTGGATCTGATCGTCTGTCTGTGGTTCTGTACTAAAGAGAAGCACACACACACACTGACAAACTGTTTTCTAGTTTATCTCAGGTGAGTCAGGTGAGGGTGGAGCTTTGTCAGACTTCTGCTGAATACTGTTGGTTGAGATGTGACTCAGGGAGTGTTTCAATAGAAAAAGTACTGATTCACTAGATTCACTGGAAATGTAAACTGATACTCTTGTTGTTGTTGTTGTTGTTGGAGGGGCTGTAGTTCCATCAGAACCAGCGTCAGCACTGCCTGAACTGTCGTGTTCTCTATTATGTTATTACTGATATTAACTATCACTAATTGACTCTGTAAGTTAATCTACAGATATTTACAAAGAGTGTCCTCAGTAAGAGACTGAGAGTTTAGTCACACTGACTGAAGACAAATACAACTGTTTGTCACGTTTCTGTATCATGTTTTGGTTTTGTTAGGTCACTTCCTGTTTTATTTTGTAGTCCTTGTGTTCCGTGTCTTGTCCACTTCCTGTCACTGTTCTATTTCCCTCTTGTTTGATTGCCTGCACCTGTCCTCTTGTGTCTCACCTGTGTCTTGTTCCCTCGTTTGTGTCTTGGTATTTAAGTCCTGGTGTTTGTTCAGTGTATTTTGGATCATTGTTTTGTCATGTCTTGTCATGTTCTCGTCGCACAGGTTTTTCTTGTTACTAGTAATAATAAATCATTACTTAATCCTACAACCACGGTCTTTTGTCTATGCATCTGGGTCCTTCTGCCACGTCTCCTACTCCTTTTAGACAGAATGATCCAACCAAAACAGGACCCAGCACGGACGGATCCACGACCGCAGTTTTGCCCCTTTTTTCACCCCCAGGACTCGGATGGTGATTTAGTGATGGATTTTTTTTATTTATTCCCTACATGTGGAGGACCCAGCCATGGCCGTGAGGTTCATGGCAAGTCAGTGAGAGTGCTATGAACGCAAGTATCAGGCCCAGCAGCAGTCCCAGCAGCCTCACCACCAGGCCAAGCCACAGCCCATGCCACAGCCTCAGGTTCCCAGTTACCAGCCCAAGCCCCAGCCTCAGCCTTATTTCAACCCCACTATAACCTTCTCGGACTCAGAGCTGGAGGATATGGACGTTCTGTTTGGCAGGGGGTACCACAGGTCCGGGTGCCGTCACAGGAGAGTTAAGCGACATCAAGCCTCTAGGCAGCCAGCTCCCTGTGACGCGGCCGGGCCCCTGCCTCAGCCCAGCTCCCCAGTTTCTATGCCACAGCCCATGCCACAGCAGCCTTGCTACCATGCCATCCCCAGCCTCAGCCCAGCGCCTCCGAGCCGATTCTGCCCAGCGCCCCCCGAGCCTTTCATCGGTCCCTGGATTAGTGGTCTGGGCTATGCCTGCTCCTCACCGCCGGCCTCCAGAGGCTCACAGCCTTCGCTGCCGGCCTCCAGAGGCTCACAGCCTTCGCTGCCGGCCTCCAGAGGCTCACTGCCTTCACCTTCGCTGCTAGCATCCAGAGGCTCACTGCCGGCCTCCAGAGGCTCACTGCCTTCGCTGCTGGCCTCCAGAGGCTCACTGCCTTCCCTCGTTGGCCTCTAGAGGCTCACAGCCTTCGCTGCCGGCCTCCAGAGGCTCACTGCCTTCGCTGCCGGCCTCCAGAGGCTCACTGCCTTCGCTGCCGGCCTCCAGAGGCTCACTGCCTTCGCTGCTGGCCTCCAGAGGCTCACTGCCTTTGCCTTTGCAACCAGCCTCCAGGGGCTCACGGGCTTGGCTGCCAGCCTCCAGAGGCGCACAGCCTTCGCCTTGGCTGCCAGCCTCCAGAGGCGCACAGCCTTCGCCTTGGCTGCCGGCCTCCAGAGGCTCACAGCCTTCGCCTTGGCTGCCAGCCTCCAGAGGCTCAGAGCCTTCGCCTTGGCTGCCGGCCTCCAGAGGCTCACAGCCTTCGCTGCCGACCTCCAGAGGCTCACAACCTTCACCTTCACCGCCGGCCTCCAGCACGGCCTCCAGCACGGCCTCCCGAAGGGTTCCGCCCTCCATAGTCTTGTTTGACTTTCTTTGTTGTCGTCCGGCGTCCAGAGATGAGAGAGTGTTGTCGTGCAGCTTCATCGATGGGTCTGAATCTGTGGTTGGTGTGTTGTTCTGAGTCTCTGCAGATGTGACACACCGGCTGCTGATGGTCCAGACAGAAGAGTTTGAGTTTCTCACAGTGCAGACTGCAGATATCCTCTGAAGCTCTCTGATGTCTCTTCTGTAAGAAGGTCTCACACAGGTTCTTTAACACCAGGTTTACAGGTGGTCGGTTCTTTGAAGACCTTTTCCTACAAACTGGACACTCACGTGTTTGTCTCTCCGTCCACCAGCGCTGCAGACAGTCTTTACAGAAGCTGTGGCTACATGACAGAAGGACAGGCTCTCTGAAGACATCTTGACACACCGGACAGCAGAGATCCTCCTTTAACCTGGAAGCCATTTAGTCTCTGAGTGACGCTGTGAACCCAGCAGATAGTACAGTCAGTCACAGCTCCACTTCCTCCTTCACTTCACTGTAGTTTACTTTGAGTTCTGGTTCTGGTCGGACTCACCTTCAGTGTGTGGAGCGTCTGCAGTGTTGTAGTTTCCTCCTCCTCTCTCCTGTAGATGAACTCACTCAGAGGATGTTGTTAGTTCAGTCTGAAGGTGGATCTGATCGTCTGTCTGTGGTTCTCTACTAAAGAGACACACACACACCCACAAACTGTTTCCTGGTTTGTCTCAGGTCAGTCAGGTGAGTGCGGAGCTTTGTCAGACCTCTGCGGAATGCTGTTGGTTCGATTGTGACGCAGGGGAGTGTTTCAGTCCAAAGCAGTGATTCCCTGGAAATGTAATCTGATACACTTGTTGTTGTTGTTGTTGTTGTTGGAGGGGCTATAGTCACATCAGAATCAGCACCAGCATGTCTTACAGATGCTCGATCAGATTGGGATCTGGGGAATTTGGAGGCCTGTTCAACAACCTCTGCCCTTGATTGTGTTCCTCCAGCTGTTCCTGAGCAGTGTTTGTGGTGTGTCAGGGCATGTTGTCCTGCTGGGGGGCCACTTCCATCGGGTAGTGTTTTTGTGATGAGGGGGTGCACTTGATCCACAACAGTGTTTGGATTCACATGAATGACAGCACCGAAGGTTTCCCAGCAGAACATCGCATTGTGATGAGATGATCAATGTTATTTGCAACACCTGTCAGTGGTTTTAATGTTGTGGCAGATCAGAGTTTATCAACTTGATAATATCGTCACATTTATTTGGCACCAATATCTTCATGTTCTGTTTATTTGTTGTCCAGCTTTGATCCAAAAACCTTTCTACAAACGTTTATTTAACACAACTAATTTTAAATTATTACAATCTTTATGAAAGGATTCAGATTGAGCCACACTGAGATATTTAGATCACAGTATTTGTTGTGTTGAGAGACAGGAAGCAGTGAAACGGGTGTTTCTGTTGATCCGTTACTTTCACACAGTCTGTTTTGTTTACTTAATATTCATTTGACTCTGTAAGTAAATCTACAGATATTTACAAAGAGTGTCCTCAGTAAGAGACTGAGAGTTTAGTCACACTGACTGAAGACAAATATAACTGTTTGTCATGTTTCTGTTTCATGTTTTGTTTTTGTTAGGTCACTTCCTGTTTTATTTTGTAGTCCTTGTGTTCCATGTCTTGTCCACTTCCTGTCACTGTTCTGTTTCCCTCTTGTTTGATTGCCTGCACCTGTCCTCTTGTGTCTCACCTGTGTCTTGTTCCCTCGTTTGTGTCTCGGCATTTAAGTCCTGGGTTTTGTTCAGTCTTTGTTGGATCATTGTTTTGTCATGTCATGTTCTCGTTGCACAGGTTTTTCTTGTTGCTAGAAATATTAAATCATTGCTTATCCCTGCAACCACGGTCTGTCGTCTATGCATCTGGGTCCTTCTGCCACATCTCCTCAACTTTTTTTCAATGTTTATGACCCAAGTGCCCAATAATCAGCATTAAAGGTGCGCTACATAGTTTTGAAGATAAATTTAACATTTACAATATTAATGAGGTCATGATAGAAACTTTTCGCCATCAGTGAATAAACAAACTGTTCTCAGAGGAAAATAAGGTCCCAGAACACTGTTTGAAGTTAGAAAGGTTGCAGAGTCCGCTGCATATAAACACAGTAAAACACTCCAAACTGTATTGTCCTTTAAGGTCAGTTTGTTCATTCAGTCACAAAGACAAAGGGAGTTTGTTTATTTAGTTTGTTTAAAATCAGCCAATGAGGATCTTTGTCTTCTGATTGAAGTTATATTTTGGTGAAACATGAGGAGAGTCTGGAGGTGGAGAACTGAAGTGGCTTTAATTATCTGATCACATGAAAACACTTTATTATAACCATCATCTCATTTACTCACTAACATTACCTCCTGAATGTTTGACGCTTAAAGTATTTTTATTCTAACAGCAGTTTTTTTACCTTCTTATCTTAGATTTATTTTATTTAATCACGTCTCAATAACAAATCTCATTTTCATTACTTCATCATTTATTCATCATTTAACTGAATGTACAGGGAAGTTTGGCCTTTTTTTGACCAGGAACACAGTTTGATTAAAAACAATTAAAATTCAATAAAAGTGTCCGTCACTCATTTTACATGTTCAGATGCAGAGTGTGGAGGAGAACATCAAACCTTCACTCAGTCGGATCAAAGTTACAATTACCAGAAAAAAACATTTGATTTTAAACCATGTTTGTCTCTGGAGCAGCTCCATGTGTTAGAAAAGGTTGTTTGTCATCGGGCTGAATCAGAAACCATCTCATCGTCCTCGGTTTGACTCTGACTCGGATCCTTGTTGCTTCTCTCAACCTCAAAAACATCAACAAGTTGTCTAACAGATCATTCTGAGCTGTAAATGTAACCAGAACTGATGTTTGCTGCCTCCTGCAGGCTGCACAGCACAGAGCTGCAGAAAGAAAACCTGCAGAACTCATCACATCCAGGTAGCTATCAAACATGTCTGGAGCTCACTGTCACTTCATTTATGTTTCTGTTTTCATTTCTTCTATTGTCTTTATTCAGTGTTTGATTATTTTATATATTCTCTCATGTTGATATTTGCATTGTTGACCCTTTATGAAGGGAGAAACAGCAGAGAGAGATTCAGTTCTTTAGTCAGCAACATTACATGAGACCAAACTGAGACGTCCACCTTAAATATAGAATGACTCGTCCTCTCACTGAACAGACGACTGACAGCAGAGTTCAACTGATGGAGACTGAAAACGCTCAGAATCAGAATCATTGTGACTTTATTACATCGAGAGAGAAAAAAAGGTACATTTACAGTATTTTGAATTTTTTAATACATTTATTTCATTCAAACATTTCATATATATCATAAAACTTTGACTTTATTGTTTGGAAACTTTATTTCAGATTATACTTAAGATCATAAAGTTTTTGGATCTGAACAACAAAACATGCAGTTATTAACTGATTTGATCATTTGTGCCCATGTTTGATTTAGTTCTTCATGGTCTCACACACACACATACTGGTTCATATCGCAAACAGGGCACTACATGTCTCAACTCCTCTGTTTCTGGTCATTTAAAAAAAAAAAAAAGATTAAAGCTTCTTTTAGGGTCTTTTACAACAATATTACATTAAATGTGTTCTTTTAATTTTGTTAAAGAAATTACCAAGAGGGGATTCCACACACACACACACATTACCCATTGATTACACCCAAAGGTTTTCAAATACATGTAAAGTATCATAAAATGGACATAATAAAATATAAGTATCTTGAAATTGGATAGGTGAATGTACTTAGTTATATTTTTACCACAATTAATCAAGTTCTGTACAAAGGTAGATTTAGCAAGAAAAGTGAATATTGACATAAAGTAAAAGTACCTCAAACTTGTACAGTATTTGAGAATGTTAGAGCCTGAATGTTTTCAAAAGCACCTTTAAAGAAACAACATAGTGGATATGATAATTTTTCACCGTTCAGTTGCAACACAATTTTGTTAGTCACCATCCGGCCGCCTCACCGTCTCCCCTTTCGAACTTTCTCTGTGCCAAAACCAAGCCCCGTCCAATCAGGTGCAGTGCTGTGCACTCTGGGTGTTGTAGTCTTTCTACCTTTTGAGTAGAAGTGAACACCACAGCCCTTTTACTCTGTTTTCTCAAAACTGTCTTTCTACTGCTGAGAGAGACAGTTTTATTCAAGGGCCATCTTTCCATGAATTAAATACTTTTTTAACTGCTCTGTTCCACTGTCACACACACCTTCAGGGGTGAGATCTTCACTGGGAGTTTATCTACAGGACAAATGAACGGAAACATCCTCTCAGTGAAAGTGTGTGTGAAGGTGTGTAGGTGTGTGTTAGTATCAGGATCAGAGAACGACAGCTTTCCTCTGTTCCAGTCCAAATTCACTCTGATCCTCTGGAGCTTCTTCTGCACTACGAGATCAGTGGGTGGAGCTGGTGCTGACCTCACTGAGTATTTCCCTTCGTATAACTGCATTCTCCATAATCCAGACTGTATGAGTCCCTTCCTCTGGACAGACTCTGCACACACACCCAGTAACCAGTCTGTACTGTCTCCAACCTCGACGTCCCAGCTGTGAGTCCCTGAGTTAAAGCCCTCAGAGCCCAGAACAGACCTGTAAAAATCAAACCTCTCTGGATTATCAGGAAGCTTCTGTCTCTCTCCTTCTCTCACACTGCTCAGATCTTCAGACAGGATGAGGTTTGGATGAGCAGTGTTTGGGTCCAGAACCACAGGAGTGTAGGAGACCATGTCCTTCATCTTGTTCCAGATGTTGAAGCTCAGGTTGCCCAGGTGTTTGGCCTGGTCTATCAGAGCTCCTGAGGGCAGCTGTGGATCCTCCAGCAGGAGGCGCTGCTGGACTCTTTCCACTGCAGCCTTGTAGTTGTGCAGGAATGAGACGTCTTCAGCTCTCAGCTGCTCCTCTGTGGCTCTGACTGTGTGTGAAAGAGCTGCTATCTCTCTGCTCAGAGCCTCCATCTTCTCCTTCATCATCTGACTCTTCTGCTCCTCTTCCTCCCTCAGTGCAGCCATCCTGGCCTCCTCTTCCTCTTCTAGAAACTGGTGCAGCTTCTTAAACTGATCCTTAATCTGCCTCTCTGTGTGTCGGGCCTGGACCTTCATGTGTTCTGCTGTCTGATCAAACTCCATTTTAACTTCTTCAAAAACCTTTAACTTCTTCTTTAAAGGCTCCAGAGTTTCCTGAAGTTTCTTCTTGTGTTGTCGTGCAGCTTCATTGATGGGTCTGAATCTGTGGTTGGTGTGTTGTTCTGAGTCTCTGCAGACAACACACACCGGCTGCTGATGGTCCAGACAGAAGAGTTTGAGTTTCTCAGAGTGCAGACTGCAGAGATCCTCTGAAGCTCTCTGATCTTTCTCCTGTAAGAAGGTCTCACACAGGTTCTTTAAGGCCAGGTTTACAGGTGGATAGCACCTTGAAGATCTTCTCCTACAAACTGGACACTCTCTGATTTCTTTCTCTGCCCAGCAGCTCTGCAGACAGTCTTTACAGAAGCTGTGGCTACATGACAGAAGGACAGGCTCTCTGAAGACATCACGACACACCGGACAGCAGAGATCCTCCTCTAACCTGGAAGCCATTTAGTCTCTGAGTGACGCTGTGAACACAGCAGACAGTACAGTCAGTCACAGCTCCACTTGCTCCTTCACTTCACTGAAGTTTACTTTGAGTTCTGGTTCTGGTCGGACTCACCTTCAGTGTGTGGAGCGTCTGCAGTGTTGTAGTTTCCTCCTCCTCTCTCCTGTAGATGAACTCACTCAGAGGACGTTGTTAGTTCAGTCTGAAGGTGGATCTGATCGTCTGTCTGTGGTTCTGTACTAAAGAGAAGCACACACCCACTGACAAACTGTTTCCTGGTTTGTCTCAGGTGAGTCAGGTGTGGGCGGAGCTTTGTCAGACTTCTGCTGAATACTGTTGGTTCACATGTGACTCAGAGGAGTGTTTCAATCCAAATACTGATTCACTTGATTTACTGGAAATGTAAACTGATACTCTTGTTGTTATTGGATGGGCTGTAGTCCAATCAGAACCAGTGCCAGCACTGCCTGAACTGTCTTGTTCTCTATTATATTATTACTGATATTAAAGATTAATAATTATCTGAAACTTGTTGTAGCCTGAGCCAGGTAAGTTCAGTAATGATGATGATGCAAGTGACAATGATAGACAGGCAGAGACAAGTATTTCCCCCAAGATCACAATTTTTATTATATAAAAGTACAACAATGCCTACTCTTAGCAGCAGAAATATTAAAAATAAAGCACTTTAATATAAAGGCTTCAAAACAAAATAAGTCAGTGGAAGGGATTGAGCGCTACAAGATGGCCAGGCGGGGGCCACCATCGAGGGAGGGACAAAGTCTCCAGGGCCAGATCACTCACCCTGCTTCGTGCTCAACACATACACAAACAAAATACCCAAACTACAAAATCTGAGGAGCATGCAAAAGTAAAACTAAACACACCAGGGGAGTGTGAAGCTCGGGTGAGAAACCCTGAACCGCCAGTCCCTCCACCGCCGGGGCGACCACGCCGTCACCAATCCTGCAGCACTCACGCAAAGAGAGAAAACAGATCAAAAATAAACTTCATATGTAACTGCTGCAACAGTCTAGCCTTATCTCTTGGGGGAAAAGAAGAAAATTAACCTAACAAAGTCTGAATAAAGATAACAATATCAAAACAAGACAAATGCGAGACAACCACCGGCTACTCACAACAGAAACAAAATAAACGCAAACAAAATCAATGTAACCCAGCCTAAACAAAACAGCAGTGGCAGTCTGTCTAAATAGAGAAAAGAAAGAACCAGATTAAATAAACAAACATTCTGCCAAACAAATCCTAAACAAAGTAAACTATCACTTTACCTCAGGTATCATACGGGCTCGCGGTGTATGGCTCTATATGTGGGAGCAGGGATCATACAGAACGACAACAGGACCTAAGAACACCAAACTAAGCATAAAACACACACACACGATAACAACATTTTACAATATTTAAAAACACCCGCCTACCATAGGAAGACATCCAACAATCACACCGGGGGGGTGAGAAATAGGGGATGCAGCAGTAACAGCAGCAGCAGAGGAGAGGTCTGTCATGCTTGCGTGTGGGCCTATATACTGACATCAATTTGTGAATGTTTGTGAATATATCAAAATATATTAACTTGATAATATCCTCAGTTTAATTTGAGCACCATGTTCTGTTTATTTGTTGTCCAGCTTTGATCCAAAAACATTTTACAAACATTTGTTTAACATAACTTGTTTTAAATGATTACAATCTTTATGAAAGGATTCAGATTGAGCCACACTGAGATATTTAGATGACGATATTTGTTGTGTTGAGAGACAGGAAGCAGTGAAACAGGTGTTTCTGTTGACCCGTTACTTTAACACAGAGTCTGTTTTGTTCACTTAATATTCATTTGACTCTGTAAGTAAATCTACAGATATTTACAAAGAGTGTCCTCAGTAAGAGACTGAGAGTTTAGTCACACTGACTGAAGACAAATGCAACTGTTTATGACCCAAGGGCCCAATAATCAGCATTAAAGGTGTGCTACGTAGTTTTTTGAGAGAAATTTAACATTTACAATATTAATGAGGTCATAATACAAACTTTTCTCCACCAGTGAATAAACAAACTGTTCTCAGAGGAAAATAAGGTCCCAGAACACTGTTTGAAGATAGAAAGGTGGCAGGGTCCGCCACATATAAACACAGTAGAATAGTATAAACTGTGTTTTTGTCCTTTAAAGTCAGTTTGTTTATTCAGTTTATTCAGTCATGAAGACAAAGAGAGTTTGTTTTTTTAGTTTGTCTAAAATCAGCCAATGAGGATCTTTGTCTTCTGATTGAAGTTATATTTTGGTGAAACATGAGGAGAGTCTGGAGGTGGAGAACTGAAGTGGTTTTAATTATCTGCTCACATGAAAACACTTTTTTATAATGACCTCATTATCTCATTTACACACCAACGTTATGTCCTGAATTTTTGACGCTTAAAGTATTTTTATTCTAACAACAATTTAATTACCTTCTCATCTTAGATTTATTTTATTTAATCACGTCTCAATAACAAATCTCATTTTCATTACTTCATCATTTATTCATCATTTAACTGGATGTACAGGAAAGTTTGGTCTTTTTTTGACCAGGAACACAGTTTGATTAAAAACAATTAAAATTCAATAAAAGTGTCTGTCAGTCATTTTACATGTTCAGATACAGAATGCGGAGGAGAACATCAAACCTTCACTCAGTCAGATCAAAGTTACAATTACCAGAAAAACAACAGTTAAATTTAAACCATCTTTGTCTCTGGAGCAGCTCCATGTGTTAGAAAAGGTTGTTTGTCATCGGGCTAAATCAGAAACCATCCCGTCGTCCTCGGTTTGACTCTGACTCTTGTTCTTAAATTCTGCTGTTTAAAGAAGATTCCCCATTTAAAGAAAGGACATTGCCTTAACCAGTTATTATTCCTATCTGATTCTTGTGCAACAAATGTTTTCTTTATAATATTGTGTTTGGGTTATTGAGTACTGCTCACCCTCGTAAAAGAGGTCGTTTGACGTGTGTGGCAGGCTACTAAGGACATTTTATCTGTCTGTGGTAGCCAGCACGCTGTTCTTCGCTGGGGCGTGCTGGGGAGGAGGCATCAAGGCTGGGGAGTCAAACAGACTCAACAAGCTGGTGAGGAAAGCCAGCTCTGTTGTGGGACTTGAGCTGGACAGTCTGGAGGTGGTGTTGGAGAGGAGGATGATGGACAAATTCAAGTCCATCCTGGGAAACCCCTCCCATCCCCTCCATGCCGAGCTGTGGCAGATGAAGAGCACCAGCACCTTCAGCCACAGATTCATGTTCCCCAGGTGTAAGACGGAGCGTTTCAGGTGCTCCTTTGTGCCGGCAGCCATTAGGCTGTTTAACAGGGCCTGATCAGGATGTTGGTTCTGTTTTTGTCTTGTTTTTGTCACTATTTTAACTATAAGCACCTATTTATGCATTAGCACTTTGTATTTATTGTATTTATTGCACTGTCATTTTTTATCCTTTTGTCCTTCCACTGCTGCTGGGCTGTTTGCAACAAACAAATTTCTCCTATGGGGGATTAATAAAGTTGTATCGTATCGTAGAGAACTTACATTCCAGAATCTGGTGGTTTGTGATTAATACGCGGACATTGTAAAGAAAGAAAAACACACTTATTGCATTGGATCCTATTTTGTGAGCAGTGCTTGATACCCGAACATATTAGAGATGATGATGATGCCAATTTATCCTTGTGCCCCTTGGGTGCTGAAATTCTATGGACCAGGTGGTGATTTGAAATATCAGGAATGGAAAGGGCAAATTAAGGGCCTTTTAGAAGTGCAAGAGCTAACAGACGCACAAAAGGTTGCATTTGTGTTGAGAGCATTGAGTGGGGAGGCTAAACGACAAGTTGATGTTTTAGATCAGGGGGACTGTGTGAGGGCTGTTAGGATTTTTACTGTATTAGATGCACTTTATGTTGAGAAGGTCCCATTGTCAGTGAGAAGGGCACAATTTTTTGGATGAGTTCAAAGATCAGATGAGCCGGTGCATATTTGTGGCGGCTAAAAGAACTATATTGTAAGTTGCGGCAACACGGCCCAGATAAGGCCCCCACTGACTCTCACCACAAGGACCAGTTTCTGTTGGGCCTTGAGGGAGGACCTCTGCTCCAAGCTCTGAAAATGTTTGCCCACCATAACACTGATGACACCTGTGCCCGAACACAGAAAGTTGTTACTGGAGGGGCAACAACAAGGCACAAAATGGCCAAAGGTTGTGTGTGCAGCAGTAGGCGGGTCTAACTATTCTAGATCTTGTTCACAGACTGATTGGAAGCAAGAACTCAAGAAAAAAATTATGGACGAAATGAGAGGTCAATTCACTGATTGGAAACATGAGCCCATCCAATCAGCCCGGTCATCCTTAGACCTATGCTCAGGGCAGGGGCAGGGTCAACAGTTGTCGAAGATTCTCAAAGACCACAGAACTTTTTATTGTGAATGCCCCACAGTGGATTTATATGTAGGAGGTGTCAAACTACAGGCCCTCCTAGACACTGGCTCCCAAGTCACTTTAATGTATTAGAGCTTACTTGCCCAACACTTTGACCAACACACCACCGATCACATAGGCACAGACACCTCCTTTTTGAAACTCAAAGCTGCTAACAGACTCAAAATCCCTTATATTGGCCATGCTGTTATGGATTTTGAAATAGAGGGGATAACTATACCTGTTGTGGAGGATGGGATTACTTCTTCACCATTGATAGTGGGAATGAATGTTATCCGTCCTTGCTGGGATGCTGTTTTTCAAGGCCCAGGAGGCCCAGTTTCATTCTCTTACCAGAGTCCAAAGTCACAGCGAGCCTGGAAAGATGCATTTGCTGTGATTCTTGGGGTACATCTGGCCAGTGACACGCACAGGAATCCAGGTGCCCACTAGAACTGAAGTGGTGGTGTGGGGCTGAGCCCAAGCGGGTCCTGGTGGTAAGGACTATCTTGCAATAGCAGGACAACAGGAGCAAAAACATTGGCTGTGGTTAATAATGACAGGGTTCCTATACAAATTCATAATCTGAATCCATTCACTGTGTCCCTGGACCGCTACCAGAAGCTGGGCAAGCTGTTTCATGTGGAGGAGACGGATGTGTTTGTAGCTAAGAACGTGAGCTTGACCCCAGAGGCTGATGGTGCAGTTGAAGTGAAACTGATTGAAGCCTGTGTCTACACTGTGAGCCATCTGACCTTTTTGACCTAGACAACATAACAAGCAGATCAGATTTAACTGAAGAGGAGCAAGACAAGGCAAAAGTTGTCCTCAGGAACTGGGAGAAGGTGTTCGCCACCCATGACTAGGATTTTGGGAGAACAGGTACCGTAAAGCATAAGATACCCACTGGTGATGCTAACCCGATTAGAGAGCGTTTCAGACCATTACCACCTATGATGTATAAGGAAGTGAGGGCACTTCTCTCTGACATGCTTTAAAAAGGGAGTGATAAGTGAAAGCTTCAGTCCATGGGCAGCGCCTATTTTATTAGTGAGGATTAAGGATGGCAGTTGGAGGTTCTGCATAGATTATCGGAAGTTGAACTCTGTAACCCACAAAGATGCTTCCCCCCCCCTAGAATTGAGGAGATGCTGACCTCCCTCACTAAAGCAGAGTGGTTTAACACCTTGGACCTGGCAAGCTGGTATTGGCAAGTGGAGATGGATCCTGAGGACCAAGAGAAAACCGCCTTCACTACACCACTGGGTTTGTTCGAATTCCAGGGGTTGCCTTTTGGTCTCTGTAATGCCCCTGCCACTTTCCAACACTTAATGCAACAGTGTCTTAGTGGCCAAATTGCAGAGTCCTTACTTGTATATTGAGATGACATCGCCCACCCTCCTTCCTCCCTCACTGCCGATGACTTTGCAACTTACTTTACCAAGAAAGTAAAAGACATCAGCTCCTCATTTACTCCTATGGTCATCTAGAAAGTACCTTCCCCGACCCTCACCTCCGGTGGCCTTACCTGCTTCAGCCCTCTCTCCTTTGAAGATGTTCTCATGCTAGTGATGTCTAACCGGGCCACCACCTATTCCCGTGACCCGATTCCCTCCTCCCTTCTCCAAGACATCTCTCACAACATCCTGCTATTCCTTACCAATCTGATCAACTCCTCCTTCACTTCAGGCCTTATTCCAGCTCCTTTCAAGACAGCCACAGTAAAGCCAATCCTAAAGAAACCCACCCTAGACTCAGCTGACATCCAAAAATACAGACCTGTATCTCTTCTTTCATTCCTGGAACCCTGGAACAAACAGTCTACAACCAACTATCCTCCTGTCTTCAGAAAATGACCTCCTTGACACTCATCAGTCAGGCTTCAGGACTGTTCACTCCACTGAGACGGCCCTCCTCATGATGACTGAGTTGCTTGGTGCCGCCGGAACCTCGTCCAGAACCTGTCAGTCCTCATTCTCCTTGACTTATCCTCCGTGTTTGACACAGTCAACCACCAAATCCTCCTCTCCAGTCTGGCTGAACATCGCTGACTCTGCTCTAACCTGGTTCACATCATACTTGACAAATCACACCTTTCAGGTCACATGGAATGACTCCTTGTCCAAACCCTGCCTTCTGGAAACTGGTGTCCCTCAAGGTTCAGTATTAGGACTGCTTCTGTTTTCACCATACACTAGATCACTAGGCTCTGCAATCACATCGCATGGATTCTCCTACCACTGTTTTGCTGATGACACCCAACTGTTCCTCCCTGTTTCCCTCTTCTTCCTCTTCCAACACCCACGTTGCAACGTGCATCTCGGAATGTTTGGCAGACATCTCTGCTTGGACAGCTGAGCATCACCTCAAACTCATCCTTAGTAAACTGAACTCCTCTCCATCCCGGGGAAAGACTGCCCTTGCATGGACCTATCAGACACTATCGAGGATGTCATGGTATTGCCTTCATTGATGCCGAGGAACCTGGGCATAATCCTCGACAATGGACTGTCCTGCGCCCCCAAAAAACGCAGATTTGCCCTTTATGACATCCGCAGGATCCGGTCTTTCCTCACAAAAGATGCAACGCAACTCCTGGTCCAAGCGCTGGTCATCTCCAGCCTGGACTACTGTAACTCCCTCTTGACTGGACTCCCAGCCTCTGTGACTAAACCATTGCAGCGTATTTTGTTAAAGACTCAAGACTCATTTGTTCAGACCTTCACCTTGACCCTGCACAGCATGACTCCCTCCCAACCCCCCAAAACAAATAAATAAATAAAAATGTATGCACTTGTATGTTCGTATCATTTGCACTTCAGTCATAGCACTTATGCCCTTAAAGAATCTTTAACAAATAGCAGTTGCGATCCTCAGACGAGGGCTTGACAATTGTTTTTATATTTCGTTTTACTCCGTTGACGGTGATATGTCGTGGTTTCTCTCTTGTGACAAATGTACTTACTGTTAGTTGCTTTGGACAAAAGCTTCTGCTAAATGCCCTAAATGTAAATGTAAACGTTTATTACATCAAAAGAGAAAAAAAAGATACATTTATAGTATTTCAAATTCTAGTTCATATCGTACGAAACATGCAGTCATTAATTGATTAGTTTATTTGTGCCCATCTTTTCTTTGGTTCTTCATGGTCACACACACACACACATTCACGTCAATAGTACAAACAGGGCACTACATTTCTCCACTTCAAAGAGGGGACCTCTGTTTCCGGTCATTTAAAAAAAAAAAAAAAAATTGAATAAAAAAGCTTCTTTTAAGGTCTTTTACCAAAATATTACTTCAAATGTGTTCTTTTAATTTTGTTAAAGAAATTGCCAAGAGGGGACTCACACACACACACACACACACACACACACACACACACACACATTATCCATTGATTATATCCAAAGGTTTTCAAATACATGTAAAGTATCATAAAATGGACATAATAAAATATAAGTACCTCGAAATTGGGTGAATGTACTTAGTTACATTTTTATCACAATGAATCAAGTACTGTACAAAAGTAGATTTAGCAAGAAAAGTGAATATTAACATAAAATAAAAGTACCTCAAACTTGTACAGTATTTGAGAACTTAAGAGCCTGAATGTTTTCAGTAACACCTTTAAAGAAACAACATGGTGGATATTATAGTTTTTCACCGTTAAGCTGCAACACAATATTGTTCGTCACCATCCGGCCGCCTCACTGTCTCCTCTTTCAGAACTTTCTCTGAGCCAAAACCGAGCCCCGTCCAATCAGGTGCAGCGCTGTGCACTCTGGGTGTTGTAGTCTTTCTACCTTTTGAGTAGAAGTGAACACCACAGCCCTTTGACTCTGTTTTCTCTGCTCATGTAGCATCAAGTTCAAAACTATTTGTCTTTCTACTGCAGAGAGAGACAGTTTTATTTAAGGGCCGTCTTTCCAGAGATGAAATACTTCTTTAACTGCTCTGTTCCACTGTCACACACACCTTCAGGGGTGATATCTTCACTGGGAGTTTATCCACAGGACAAATGACTGGAAACATCCTCTCAGTGAAAGTGTGTGTGAAGGTGTGTAGGTGTGTGTTAGTATCAGGATCAGAGAACGACAGCTTTCCTCTGGTCCAGTCCAGATTTACTCTGATCCTCTGGAGCGTCTTCTGCACTACGAGATCAGTGGGTGGAGCTGGTGGTGACCCCACTGAGTATTTACCTTCGTATAACTGCATTCTCCATAATCCAGACTGTATGAATCCCTTCCTCTGGACAGACTCTGCACACACACCCAGACACCATTCTGTATTGTCTCCAACCTCGACGTCCCAGCTGTGAGTCCCTGAGTTAAAGCCCTCAGAGCCCAGAACAGAGCTGTAAACATCAAACCTCTCTGGATTATCAGGAAGCTTCTGTCTCGCTCCTTCTCTCACACTGCTCAGATCTTCAGACAGGATCAGGTTTAGACCAGCAGTGTTTGGGTCCAGAACCACAGGAGTGTAGGAGACCATGTCCTTCATCTTGTTCCAGATGTTGAAGCTCAGGTTGCCCAGGTGTTTGGCCTGGTCTATCAGAGCTCCTGAGGGCAGCTGTGGATCCTCCAGCAGGGGGCGCTGCTGGACTCTTTCCACTGCAGCCTTGTAGTTGTGCAGGAATGAGACGTCTTCAGCTCTCAGCTGCTTCTCTGTGGCTCTGACTGTGTGTGAAAGAGCTGCTATCTCTCTGCTCAGAGCCTCCATCTTCTCCTTCATCATCTGACTCTTCTGCTCCTCTTCCTCCCTCAGTGCAGCCATCCTGGCCTCCTCTTCCTCTTCTAGAAACTGGTGAAGCCTCTTAAACTGATCCTTAATCTGCCTCTCTGTGTGTCGGGCCTGGACCTTCATGTGTTCTGCTGTCTGATCAAACTCCATTTTAACTTCTTCAAAAACCTTTAACTTCTTCTTTAAAGGCTCCAGAGTTTCCTGAAGTTTCTTCTTGTGTTGTCGTGCAGCTTCATCGATGGGTCTGAATCTGTGGTTGGTGTGTTGTTCTGAGTCTCTGCAGATGTGACACACCGGCTGCTGATGGTCCAGACAGAAGAGTTTGAGTTTCTCAGAGTGCCGACTGCAGAGATCCTCTGAAGTTCTCTGATCTCTCTCCTGTAAGAAGGTCTCACACAGGTTCTTTAACGCCAGGTTTACCGGTGGATAGCACCTTGAAGATCTTCTCCTACAAACTGGACACTCCCGTGTTTGTCTCTCTGCCCAGCAGCTCTGCAGACAGTCTTTACAGAAGCTGTGGCTACATGACAGAAGGACAGGCTCTCTGAAGACATCATGACACACCGGACAGCAGAGATCCTCCTCTAACCTGGAAGCCATTTGTGATGCTGTGAACACAGCAGACAGTACAGTCAGTCACAGCTCCACTTCCTCCTTCACTTCACTGTAGTTTACTTTGAGTTCTGGTTCTGGTCGGACTCACCTTCAGTGTGTGGAGCATGACAGTGTTGTAGTTTCCTCCTCCTCTCTCCTGTAGATGAACTCACTCAGAGGATGTTGTTAGTTCAGTCTGAAGGTGGATCTGATCGTCTGTCTGTGGTTCTGTACTAAAGAGACACACACACACACACCGACAAACTGTTTTCTGATTTTTCTCAGATGAGTCAGATGAAGGCGGAGCTTTGTCAGACCTCTGCTGACTGCTGTTGGTTCACATGTGACTCAGGGAGTGTTTCGGTCCAAAGTAATGATATCCTGGAAATGTAATCTGATACTCTTGTTGTTGGAGGGGCTGTAGTCCCATCAGAACCAGCGCCAACTCTGCCTGAAATGTAGTGTTCTCTAATATATCATTACTGATATTCAAGATTAATCATCTTCTGAAACTTGTCAAGAGTAAATATTGACCTCAAAATACTCTGATTGTTGTGTAATTTTGACTCACTTGATTGTTCAGGAGAGATGAAGAAGACTCAGAGACACCGATGGCTTACCTTGAGATAGTTGATAAAACAAGATCTTGGAAAAGAGAAACAGCACGTCTGTCTGTTGCCATGATAATCCTCCCGAGTCTTCCACAATGTCCAAATTATATCCTACAGCTTCAGGAGGCAGTACTTCCATACATGGTTATCTGTTTAACAGCATAGCAAGTAGGGTGATGCAGTCTCTCCCCTCTAGCCAGAGGACAACGGGGTAAAATAGGTCAGAGACACTTAGTCTGCTGACATGGATAGATCGAATGCCTCCTTATGATGTTTACACAAACAGTTAGCTTAGTCTTGGCTTGGTTCGTCAGACATCTGTGCTGTTGACATATCTACAGTAGCTGTGAGTATCGAGGTTGCAGAAACTATGAGAAGATTGCTCTTAGAGCAATCGTCACTATCATTATCCAGACTTTAACGTCTGTACAAGACACGTATGACCTCCTATTGTTCGGAGACATAATGACAGCACTCTCTCATTCAAATCTCACATCAATAACACCACTCGATCTGCCTACTTCCACCTACGTAATATCAACCGACTCCGTCCCTCCCTCACCCCCAACAACGCCTCCATCCTTGTCCACAGTCTCGTCACCTCCCGTCTAGATTATTGTAACTCCCGTCTCTTCGGTCTCCCTCACAAGTCTCTCCATAAGCTTCAACTGGTCCAAAACTCTGCTGCACGTGTCATCACCAAAACCGCTTCTTCCCACCATATCGCCCCCATCCTACAGCAACTTCACTGGCTCCCAGTCACACTAAGAATCCAATTCAAAATCCTTCTGTATACCCTTCAAAGCTATCCACAACTTCGCCCCTCCATACCTGTCTGACCACGTGGTCACTCCAGCACGCTCCCTCAGATCCTCCTCCTCTCTCCACCAGAGCAGAGCTTTCAGTCGCTCTGCTCCCTGACTCTGGAACTCTTTACCATTTGACATCCGTAATACCGACTTTCTCCCTCTTTTCAAAACAAAACTCAAAACCCACCTGTTTAAAATGTCTTACCCACTCCACCACCTCTAACTCTAACATTCCCCTCATTTTGCACAGTTTTATTCATCTGCTCTTTTTATTTCTTCGTTTTTCATGACGTTTTGAATATTGTTTACTGTATGTTTCTTGTGTTTTGATGGTCTCTGTAAAGTGTCCTTGAGTGGCGTGAAAGGCGCTTTCTAAATAAAATTTGTTATTATTATTATTATAATGTCCTGGGAGAATCATATTTCTTCCCTAACACCGATTAGGCAGAACATTATGACGACCTGCCTAATATTGTGAAGGTTCCCCTTGTGCAGCCAAAACAGCTCTGACCTGTCAGGACCTGGACTTCAGACCTCTGATGGGTCCTGTGGTGTCTGGCACCAGGGCGTCTTATAGTGGATCCTCTGGGTCCTGTATGTTGGCGGGTGGGGCCTCCATGGATCAGACCTGCTCCAGAACGTCTTACAGATGCTCAATCACATTGGGATCTGGGGAATTTGGAGGCCTGGTCAACAACACCTTGGGCCCTTTATTGTGTTCTTCGAGCTGTCCCTGACACACACACACACACACATACATGTCAATTGTGCCAACAGGGCACTACATTTCTTCACTATCTAAGAGGGGACCTCTGTTTCTGCTCATTTTGAAAAAAAACAAAAACAGAATAGAAAAGCTTCTTTTAATCTTTTTTAAAGTAATTGCCAAGAGGGGACTTGCATTCTTTAGTTACGTCTACCTATCAAAGAGGGGACTTCCATACACACACACACACACACACACAAACACACTCTACTATTTCCTTTCATTCACGGATCTTTTCCTCGTGAGCACCTTCACCCTCACGTCCTTCCTCTCCACTCCACTTTCACCACGACCTCACTTCCTGTCGGGCCTGGGAAACAGGAAGCAGCTGTTCCTCTGGACAGAGGAGGGGAGGGGGGAGGAGAGGACGGAGAGAACAGAGAGAGTGAGAGAGGCTGGTGGTGAACGAGTGGGTGGTTTCCTCTTTTTCCTCTGAGAAACAAAGAATTCCCAGAGAGCCGAGCGGCTCAGAAACACTGAGGAGGACGAGCGGAAACACAGCGGAGGTGCGAAAACAACATGGAGGAGATGTTACAGGTGTCTGACATCAGAGCTGGATCAGATTAATCCTGTGACGAGTTCAAATATTAAACATGTTGGCTGTTTCCTCTCAGAGACACAGTGGACAGAGTGTGAACATCGTCCTTCACTGGACACATTAATCCAGATTATGACCCTGATCTGATCGCTCAGACTGATTTATGATCAGGACAAATAACTTTATTAGACGGCGATGGTGGAGACATGACCGATCTGTTTCAGGTTACAAAGTTTGATCGTCCATCTGCAGTTTGAGCTGATCTGATTTCCCACAGCTGCTGTCAGCAGATCAGTTATAAAGTGCAGTGAGCTCGTTTTTAATTTCAGTGGAGTCATACTTTACATGTCGTGGCTGACTGAGACTGTTCAACCACACTTTCCTTTTTGCTTTCTCCTATTTTGTTTCTTAATTTCATGAAAGAGCTGCAGAAGGTGATGTTGATGCTGGGTTTCCGGACGCAGTCTTCAGTTTGTTGCAGTTGTTGATCAGGAGAGAAAGATTAATCAATTAAATGTTTTAAAGGTGCAACATGTGACAGATCAACTAAATCTGATGCATGTTTAGCATGCTAACCAGCTAGCCCCGGCCCGTCCGCGTCAAGGCTGCTGTGTGAGCTCACAGTCGGGACTGCTAGCTGCACGGCTAACTAAGCTAACCAGCTGCCTGTAGTCCAGGTTAGCAGGAGTTTCTCTGTTGATGTGCTGCCCCCTATTTGTTTGGAGAATGAATTCAAAGGAGACCAGTTCTTACGTACTGCACCTTTAATGGAAGATTTACAGATAATTTTTTCTTTTTATTATTGTTGATGAATCGAATATTTTCTCAGTTGATCGATTAGTTGTTTGGTCTTTAAAATGTTGATCAGTGTCTCGTCCTCAAAAGCTGACAGCAGAGAGTTCTCCTTCTTCTTCTTCTTCTTCTTCTTCTTCTTCCTCTTCTTCCTCTTTTCCGTCTCCTTTTTTTCTCATAAAATGACTCGAGCTGATTAATCGATTATTAAAATGGTTGGTAACTGATGTCATAGTTGGCCACTGATTGATAGATTGTTGCAGCTTTAAAGATTAATATCGTTTCTCCTCAGTTGTGTCTATAAATCTTATTCTTCGACTGAAGCTACATTGTTGTTATTGTGGATTAAAGTGATGGACGCAGCTACACAACAAGACCTCATTTATAATAACTGAAATGATCCTGATTAGAGTCGCATCAGTGTGCGTGTGTGTGTGTGTGTGTGTGTGTCAGAGGGATCAGTGTGTTGTTTTGGAGGAAATGCAGCAGATTACAAACCAACAAACATCCAGCTGCTGCAGACTTAATGCTAAGCTCTGTGTGTGTGTGTGTGTGTGTGTGTGTGTGTGTGTGTGTGTGTGTGTGTACAGTAGAGTAGTGGGTCATTGAGCAGATCAGTCGACTGTAGATGGAGAAGTTTTTTTGCCAAAAATGAAAAAGTAGGACAGCTCCTCTCTCTCTCTCTCTCTCTCTCTCTCTCTCTCTCCCCTCCTCTTCCCTCTCGCTCGCCCGTTCGCTCGCCCTCTCCCTGGCTGAGCTTCAGTCGGTGGACGTGACCCTGATCCCCTGAAATCTCCTCTAATCTACACACACACTCCATCAGATGGTCACAGAAACACTCTCTCGTTCTCAGGGTTAAATATAGACGGAGGAATGTTTGTATTTTCCCATCATGCCCCTGGTTCTCCAGATGCTGGTTATGATTTTTTTGAATTCTTTATTTTTGTCTACATTTTTGTCCCACGAGGAGCAAAACCCGTGATGGTGACGTCAACGGTTCCGTCCACAGAAAAACATGACAACAACCTCTGAGACGGTTTTCACATGTGAGTTATTTAAGTGAGGCCATCACTGATCAGAAGACAGAAAGAAGTTCATGTAGAACATTTGCCGAATTTACAAGAAGGTCCAAATAATGCAGAATGAGTCAGAGACAGAGTTTCACAGAGTTTATAAAGTGTCTCCAACTCAACAACTCACTAAACTGACACATTTGTTAAGGGAGTCTGGGGACTTTCTCCACGGGGACAAAGAAGGAGCCTATATTGTTCCTGTTTAGTGTCTTTGTAACATGTGACATGTTTAGATCAATAACATGTTTCTTCTTTCATAAATGGAGTGTAAATGGTGACATCAGTGTAAACAGTGTGTTCAAACAGCTGATCAGTGTTGGCAGGTAAGACTTTAGCACTTTAGACACAGAAGCAGACAGGCTGGTACAGACATGCTGCCACAAACTGACACTTTGTACAAGGAGACAAACAACTTCAGCTTCTGATTTAATGCTGAATTTACAACAAGGACACAACCAGTTAGAATCTGTCAGAGACACAGTTTCACTACCTTATAAAGTTTTACGCTACTCAACAACTCCTAAAATTTGCTGATTTGTTAAGGGAGTCTGGTGAAATTGTGGTTAATAGTTGGCTTCATGTTTTACATTTAATGCTGAATTTACAAGAAGGAGACAATGAGTTAGAATTTGTTGTAGATAGTTTCATAATGTTCATAAAGTTTTGCGCTACTCAACAACTCCTAAAATTAGCTGATTTGTGAAGGGAGTCTGGCAAAATAATATTACATTTAATGCAGAATTTACAAGAAGGACACAACGAGTTAGAATTTGTTGTCGCTGTTCAACAAACTTTGTTAAGTTTCTGAACACACTCAATGCCTCCTAAAATTTGCTGATTTGTTAATGGAGTCTGGTGATGTTGTTGTTACTGCTGACATCTGCAGGTTAACAGAGAACAAACATGTCAATTATGTCTTTGGATGTTCAGAACTGTAGCCGTCCACCTGTGATCAGATCACTCTTCTGTATTTTTGGTCTCTTCCTGAACTGTGTCTTGATTTGATTTGAATAAAACTGCTTTTACTCTGAGATCAAAGTAATCAAAGTATTGTCTACACAGGAGCAATGATGGACCTGTCGGATGTCTTCTGTCTGTCCTCCGCAGGAAGGTGTGGTTGAGTAAAGAAGGAAGTCCGTCCAGTCGGATCACCAGAGCCTGCTTCAGCAATCAGAGGTCCATCGACAAGCTGGAGCTGTCCGGGTTCAAGACCCGCTTCTGACCCACCATTCAAAGGAACGCTGAGAGAGAGAGCTGCTTGTAGTGTTCAGGTCTGTGAGATAACTTAGAGTTTAGATTTTACATCTGAGCTGCTGTGAACTCTGAGGATGACAGACCGGAGCTGAGAGACACTCGACAGTGGAGACTGAGTCCACCGGCTGCTGGTCTGCTGATATTTGATTCATAATCAAAGAAAAACCCATTAAACGTATTATAGTGCCGCAACTAACGTCCTTTTCATTCTCGATCTATCTGTCCATTATAAGTACGTTTAATCAATAAATCATTTAGTCTATGAAGAGCTCAAGTGATTCATAGCGGCCCAGAGCCCAGCAAGGTGTCCGAACAGAAACTGAACAGAATCAGAAGTTTCACCATGTCAAGACTAAAATCCTTCACTTACTGAGAGAGACGATAAAGAAAAGCAGCAGCTCCTCACATTAGAAGCTGGAACAGACAGCTGTACTTTAATATTGACTGAATCGATTCATCGATTATGAAAACAGCTGATTATTTTTCCTTCAGTCTACTCGCTGACTCATCGTCACAGCCAGAGACGCATCTGTGATCTGTTGTCACGAAAATATGGACTGTGTGATATTTAGTAGCAGTT
Source organism: Lagodon rhomboides (assembly GCA_039737535.1). Taxonomy (NCBI): domain Eukaryota; kingdom Metazoa; phylum Chordata; class Actinopteri; order Spariformes; family Sparidae; genus Lagodon; species Lagodon rhomboides. The sequence goes on from CM077796.1 coordinate 29,977,481, forward strand.
TGACCTGTGTTAATTAAATCACTTGAAGATACGTTACGTAACATTTCAGCATTAAACTGTGTTAAAACAACTCGACCTTTGCTCTTCATGTTGTTCGGTTGTGTTCGCACATCATCACAAACGTTTCCAACAGTGTTCAAACTGAGAAATCCACAAAGCTTCAGCTGACAGTCTGAGAGGAAACCTCTTCTTCTTCTTCTTCTTCTTCTTCTTCTTCTTCTTCTTTTTCTTCTTCTTCTTCTTCTTCTTCTTCTTCTTCTTCTTCTTCTCCTTCTTCTTCTTCTTTTCTTCTTCTTCCTCTTCTTCTTCTTTTTCTTCTTCTTCTTCTTCTTCTTCTTCTTCTTCTTCTTCTTCTTCTTCTTCTTCTTCTTCTTCTTACGTCAACATTACATTATTAATCTTTAACACGTGACCTCGTCCACAGTTTGATGACACGGATGAATTCATCTCTTCAGTCTCTGTAATGATGAACTCAGTCTGTGAGCAGCAGGTTGCTGGTTTGAATCCCTGCTTTCACTGCGCCCGTAATCAAACGCAACCCCGGCGATGTTACATCACAGCGGGTCACGTGACCTGATTACCTGTCGTCTGATCCAATTAAATCGCAGCTGGAGAATCCCTGATCGGCTGCCACGGCAACCACAACAGAAACCCCTGACGCAGCAGGAACAGAGCGACTCGGTGTGTGTGTGTGTGTGTGTGTGTGTGTGTGTGTGTGTGTGTGTGTGTGTGAAAGAGAGAGAGAAGAAGGTGAAGTAAATGTGACAAAAAAAACAGCAGAATGACCCTTTAAAAGTTTAATTTTCATCAGGAAATATCTGAAAAAACACGCTGAAGATCGATGTGTGTGTGTGCTTATAGAGACCAAATCTCCCCGGATACACTGTTAGAGGTGGACGCTTTGTCGTCATGCCAACGCATCTAGAGACACCACACACACACACACACACAATCAGCTCAAGAGAGGAGGAGGCGTTAGTTGTAAATGTGTCTGGAGAGGATCTTAATGTAATGATGTACTTACATAACTGTAACACACACACACCCTGAACACACCAGGACAGAGCTGTGTGTGTGTGTGTGTGTGTGTGTGTGTGTGTGTGTGTGTGTGTGTGTGTGTGTGAGAGAGACACAACTCAAGTTGAACACTATAATATGCAGAGAGGAGAAGAAGAAGTGACGGAAAATGTAAAATCACTGAGACTCGTATCTTAACTTCATGGAGGAGTTTCTTGAACGCTCCTCGTTGCGTTCTCACATTTAGCTTCACTCCTGAAGTTAAAAACCAGACGCTGCCGTGCCAGAGATCATCAGAGGCCTGCCTGACATCTGAAACTGTCTTTTCCCAGCATGCTCTCTGTCCCTGAACGCACCCCTAAACACCAAACCCCACAGTCCTCCACCTCCGGCAGCACTCCTCACACTTTGTCTTCGGCTCGCTGCAGAATCTGCCGCAAATATTACAGCAAATAATAACACGGCAGCCACCCACACACACACTGCTGCCATGAGAGGGAGGGGAGGGAGGGGGGAGGGAGGGGAGGGGGGAGAGAGAGAGAGAGCCCACCCACACACTTTCAGTCACTGTTGGAAAAAGCTGGAAAAAATCCACCGGCCTCGACCTCCTCTTCCTCCTCCTCCTCTTCCTCCGCCTCTTCCTCTCCCAGCAACCGGCTTGGCATCCCATAGTGGTCACCATGGAAACGCCCCTCAGTCTGGAAGTGTTTGTGAGAAAAAAGAAAAGTTGAGGCCTTCTCATTTTCTTCTTCTCTCCCTTTCCCTTCTGTCTCAGCTTCTTCTTCTTCTTCTTCTTCTCTTTCTCTGTGTCTCTCCATCACTTCCTCTCTGAATATCTGCAGAATATCACTTCAGCTGCCCACACACTTTAGTCTTATTCATCATGTTACACACACACACACACACACACACACACACACACACCTGAGTGGGTGCTGACAGCCAGCTGTTACCAGGCAACATGTTGAAGTCGGGTCCAACTCCACTGTGACATTTAACACAAACAACATCTTTTGTTCTGGCGGTTTCTGGGTTTAATGTGCGGCAGGTGAAATGAAGCTGATGCTGGAGAACACGCAGCGACACAAAGTTCACCGCCCACCTTCACGCCGAGCCGCTCTGCATTAAAACACCCGTTAATGACGGCCTGTCAGGCGGTTCTGACGGGGCAGAGGTCCGTGGTTCTGAGCACACGAGTGATGTGACGCACAGAAGATGTTTAAATCTAATAAGCTGAACACAGGCCGGATACAAAAACACCTCATAATCCTGGAGATTCAAAGGAAAATGTCCAAATAGATGCTGAGGTTTTTATTTTAATTCAGATTTCTATGTTAGATAAACTAATTTGCATGTTTAAACACAAAATATGTGATACAAAACTTTTTTTCTTAATAATAATAATACATTTAACTAATGTAGCATTTTCCAAGATACTCACAGACGCTTAAAGTCGTCATATTATGCTAATATTCAGGGTCGTACTTTCATTTGAAGGTCCCAGTAGAACAGATTTACATACTTTAATAAAACAAACACATTATTTCTTTAATATGGTGCGTTGCTGCAGCGTCTCTGTACACACTGTGTCTTGAACGCATCACTTAACGGGCGGGATGCAGCCAATCAGAGGCAGAGTAGTGCGTGTCATGCCGAGCAAGGTAGTGTGATCTAAAATAACGCTAATAAGCAACTGACTACTGTAGTAGGCAGCTGGGGACATTTCATGGTGATGTAGAAGCTTAAATTTTGTCCTATTAACTATTTTTGGTTTAAGAACTTAGATATTTCTTTCCTTGAATTATAATTATATTTAAACATTATTATCTTTACAATTAAAGAAGTTATTTGTTTACCTTTCTCTAAGGATGTGTTCAGTTGGTTTGTCTCTCTGCAGAACGTAAATAAATCGGAGCAGGTAGAAAACAGGCGGTGATGTCAGAGGCAGCTGCTGCATGATGGGAATTACCTCCACGACCTCTGACCTTCTCCTCGCCCATCCTCTGCTTCAAAAACAAACATGGCCGCGGTCCGCTGGACATTTCTACACGGTGTCTGGTATCTGAGTGATAATCCCCCGCACACACACACACACACACACACACACACACACACACACACACACTGACCAAACTGAGGCTAAAAAGACCTTGAAGGCCGGATCACATTCTGCCCACACACACAGTGTGAACACACACACACACACACACACTCACAGCTGCACTGCCCCGTCAGCACGCTCGGATGTCCTTCAGGCCTTGAACGCATCGTTCTCAGCGTTTGTGTGAGAGACGCTCATGATGATGGTGATGTAACAGCGTCCCGCGGGCCTCTCGGGTCAAACCGGACCGAAGTCGCTTCAAAAGTAAAACTTACCGTCGAGGATTAAATTTCATGTGACGGTCGTTTGTCAGCTTCTCTTATATTTCAGTGCAGATCAGGACTTTATCACATATTCAAACCTATAAAAAGCTATAACGACACAAAGCATCTTCACTTTTAGCTCAGTTTTTGGTCTCCACCAGCAGAAGTGTGAACTTCTGTGTTCTCTCTGTTCTCATTTTGTTATTCTGAACTTTTTTTAATCTTATATTTTACTGTTTTCTTTTGTTTTTTTCGTGTTCAAAATAAAAAAATACATTAAATCAAAATGACTTGTGACCTGCTGCTGGTCTCGACACACGGAAACAGCATCTGAGACGCCTCATGATGTGTCGTAAAGACGAGCGTGTGTCATTCTTTACACCTTCCAGGATGTAGTCAGTGACATTGACCAATAGGAGACACTAGATATCCTCCATATACAAGCTGTCAGCAACTAAAAAGACTGTGGACAATAAAAATCTGGAGGGATATGATCCATGTTTTAAGGTTTGATAACCTATTAGCTAACGTTAGCATTCAACCACCTCCTAGCTACTAACACGATACCATAGCAAAGGTGAAAACTACAACATAGCAACGCACATCTTTGACACGTATATTTATGCCTGGAACTGAAACGCACTCACACAAACGCAATGCTAGACAATGGCTGAATGCTAACATTAGCTAATCAGCTATCATATATGTGGTTTTAACTTGACGTCCCTCCACATTTTCACTGTCCACCATCTTTTCATCGTTAATACAATGTGCAACCTCGAACTCAGCAGCACAGGAAGCTTTTGGAAGCTTTTGGAAGCTTTCGGACTTCCCACCCTGAACAGGACGTCAGAGGAAAATGGCCGCTGTGTTGGTTCTGGTCTATGATTCTGGGTCCAGCCCAGTACCGTCGCTTCTGGGCACCGGGACAGAGATCTGCTCCTGGCTGGTCAGAGTCCAACATGAAGTCCTGGCTGAGTCACTGTGAGAATTAATGATCTGAGAGGAATTCAGACACTTTAAACCTTTTTAACCTGCAGGTAGAAAACCTGGATGTCGTCCTGCAGAAACGGCCTCCTCCGTTTCCTCCCTGCAGACGGCGTGAAGCGTCTGAATCGCAGCGATGATTCATCAGTAGGAGGCTCACAGAGATGGAGCTGCAGGGTTTCCGTCTCAGCAGGACGCGGTGAGGACGCCGTGGTTAAATGTGGAGATAAGAGCAGGGTCAGCATTACACTCCCCCCCCCTCACTGACAGAGGGGCTGATGGGAAACATTCTCTAACTCCTCAGCAGAGAATAAAGTGTGTTACCAGTCAAAGAGTTCACAGAAGTTTATCGTTTGTGTTTCTCTCTTTATTTAAATCTGCTCTCTGATCAGTCGTCCACAACTTTTCACAGTCAGGACTGTTTGGCATCATTTGGTCTCTGCAGACTCTCCCCCTCCCCCTCTCCTCCTCTCCCCCTCCTCCCCCTCCTCCCTGCTGCCTGAATCTCCGCCTCTCACTCTGACTTTGGGAGCAGGGAGCGCTTCATATACGTCCCACTGCGGCCTCGGCGGGTGGAGACATCCTACTGGTACAGATGAGCACTAAAAAAATGCACTGTCACTTTTACCCTCATTCACTCAGTGTTACAGCAAAAACAAATTATCCATTACATTTTATTTTTCCACTTGTAATATAAACAGTTTACTGGCTTTTTGACCCTCCAGGCTCCCGTAGCTGGTTTCACACAACCTACAGAGAAATACTGAAACATAAAAATACTTTCTTACTATTAATATTCCCTGAATTACAATTAAATAAAAGACATTTCATATAAATATGCATCAAATTTAATAACGAAGAAATGCACACAGTGAAACTTCAACATTAGCAGCTAGCCTGCATCATTAATGATTATAATCCAGTGATATATTATATTATATTATATTATATTATATTATATTATATTATATTATATTATATTATTATAATGGGCCATTCTGTGTCATTAGCAGGTCTACTTCTACTTTTCGTACTTAAAGTGGGACTTTATGTTGATGCTAATACTGTTTGCTACTTCTAGCTAGCTTATTTAGCTTATTTACAATGTCTGTAAGAACTCCTTTGATGATGTGCGCGTGTGTGAAATAAAAATCAAATCACAATAAAATAGTACGATTTTCAACGCAGAGTATTTTTACTTAAGTTAAGTATCTGATTACTGAAGTTAAGTATCTGATTACATCTGTGCTGCAGGATTGTTTATAAAAGCTCCGTTTTTATTGAGAATCGGTGCTAACACCGCCCCGCCGGTGCCGCCGGGTGCTGGAGCCGAGCGCCCCGGCAGCTGCAGTCCGGGCCGCGGTGAGGCAGCGCGGAGCGGCGGGCGGGGTGAGGAAGAGGAGGAGGAGGAGGAGGCTCGGTGGATTTCAGGACTCGCTGCTCTGCCTTGTTTTCGCTCCGAGCTCTCAGCGGTCCGTCCGTCCGTCCTCCACTGCGAGCGGGACTCCACTGCGCTTCTGTCCGCCCTCAGGTGAGTGCGAGGCGGCCTGAGCCGAGCTCCTCATCCCGCTGCTGCTGCGGGCTCCGACCGGGCTCCGGTCCATTGTGTGTGTGTGTGTGTGGCTGGTGGAGCATCCACATCCACGACGGCTGTGGCGGTGTGTGTGTGTGTGTGTGTGTGTGTGTGTGTGTGTGTGTGTGTGTGTGTGTGTGTGTGTGTGTGTGTTAATTGTATTAACCTCTAATTAAAGCGGCTCCATCATCCTGGAGGCGCAGCTGCGTGAAGAGCAGCCGGACACAGAGCGCTTCTCTCGGCTGTGTCTCGCTGCTTCGCCCCGCTCTCTCTCCATCGTGTTGTTGAACTTGGTGTGTGTGTGTGTGTGTGTGTGTGTGTGTGTGTGTGTGTGTGTGTGTGTGTCTCAGTGCACCAGAGCTGCTGCTGGTTGTTGTTGTTGTTGTTGAACTCTGCAGCTCTGATTCATTTTCAGCTCAGAGGTTTGAAATGATGGAGGATTTTTTTATGATGATGATGATGATGATGATGATGGAGGTGGAGGTGGTGGTGCAGGCGTGGTCGCCTCTGCTGACCTCAGCCCCTGGAGCAAAAACAATCCCTGACTGTCCTCGTCTCCTCCTGTCGTCTCCTCCTGCTTCACCTCTCTGGTGTTTGTGGTCTCATGTTGAGGTCACTGTAGTTTGATTTGCTGCTTTGAGGCGTTTTCTCTTTTTTCTTGCGCAGACCCTGTTTCAAATCCCGTCGAGCAATTATGTAATCAGATACAGGCCGGCCTGCTGCTCTCCCTCTCCTCCTCCTCCTCCTCCTCCTCCTCCCTTCTCACTTTCTCCCCCTCTCCTCTCCCTTTTCCTCATAATCTCTGGTGTCGTCTCTGTTTTCTTTCCACCCTGTATTCTCCTCACTTTCCACTTCTCTTTCCTCCTCCGTCTCCTCGGCCTGTCTCTTATCAGCCTCTCTGGTTCTGTCCTCCCCTCCCCCTCCTCTCTCTCTGTCTTTACGTCTTTTGATGCAACATTTGGCAACTTGTTGCCTCGAAGCCTTTAAAGTGTCACAGCGAGGTGTCGAGTCGTCCTGAGCCTCCTGCAGCTTTAACGGCCCGCTGGAGTGAAACTACATTATGTAATAAAGTTAGATCCTTTTGGTGTTCGTACGGACGGTTGGAGGTTTGAGAGTGTTAATGTTTAGGGTGGAGGACCCTGCGGTGGAGGAGGTGGAGGCCCAACGTTCAGTCGGAAACCTTTTGTTTCAACGGTTCAGAGCGTAAATCTCAGCAAGCTGTTTGGAAATCTTTGAGTTTCCTCTGCAGGTTTTTTAAAAGAGGCTCTGAATTCATCAGATTCACAATGTAAATAAGATTTTAATCCAAAGTGACGTCTTCAAATCATCTTGAAACCTATAAACTCTTCATTTACCATCATGAACGACAGAAAAGCAGCAAATCCTCATGTTTAAGATGTTTGAACCAGATAATGTTCAACATTTTTGCTTAAATTCGACTGAAACCAAATATTGGTTGTCTTGTCGGTTGTCTAACTGTTGATGACCGCTGAGGATAGCTGTCGTTTATATCTGAGTTAACTTTATGATGCTTTACTTTAAAAGATTCAGCATCACATTCCAAAAATGATGTCAGACTCATGACGGACGCCTCAAAATAAATATCCAAATCAATGCAGCAGAATCAGAGACGACGTCTTCTTCTTCTTCTTCTTCTTCTTCTTCTTCTTCTTCTTCTTCTTCTTCTTCTTCTTCTTCTTCCTGGTCAAAACCTCGCACCAGAATCATCCACAAGGCAGCTCGCCAACCGTTTGGTCGAAGGTTTAGCGTCTTAAGCTAGTAGCGGCTAACGTAGCCTGCAGCAGATGAGGAGCAGAAACAAACGAAGGTTCGCAGACATGATGATCAGACAAAACCTTTTCCCCTCGAAGCTGCCAGGTGAAAGAAGCAGCTGTAAAACGGCGGATACATTTTTTTTGAGCGGCAGAATTGGATCCAGTAACATTTGGAAAGTGTAGACGAGCCGCGTGATTAAATAAGTGGATCCTTGTTCGAGTTAGCACAGAGCTAAACCGAACGTTAGCCGGCTCGATCAGCAGCTCGCATGTCTCCAGCTGAGGCCGACTCATGTGACATCACTTGAGGTCCTTCATCAGACTTGAAACAGCTCCCTGTAGAGACGCTAAAGGATCCATGCGACTGTTTCTGCAGTTGAACACCTGGAAACATGCAACAGTAAATAAATCACAAACAGAAACTCTGCAGTCGTCTGCAAAGAACCGAGTTTTGATATCCAGCGTTTACACGTCGTCACAGAGCAGATCAAACTATTCGTTTTTATTTAACGTTGTCAAACCTGTAATTAAATGATTTGTTTGTTCAAATTCAGTCGCTCGAGCTGCCAAGAAACCTTGATTTATCAAAACAGTTGGTGATTAATTATCTTTTGTTTGAAAAGAAGACAGAGGACTAAAGATTTGTTCAGTTTCATCACAAGTTCCTACTGAAGCTCTATTCCTGTGACGTGATTGGCTCTTCTTCTTCTTCTTCTTCTTCTTCTTCTTCTTCTTCTTCTTCTTCTTCTTCTTCTGTCCCGTTGTTCAGACTTCATCACTAATTCTCACTGAAACACCAGGAGATTCAGTTGAAATCTTCTTTGTAGAAACCTGCATGTTGTCCAACGCTTCCTCGTCTGGACGGCGGCTGACGTCTCGCCTCTCGTCCTCGTCTCCAGTTAGACTCATAATTACAATAAAAGCAAATTATATCAGCTCAGTTTGAGGAAAGTATGAAACTATGAGTTTTCTCACTGAAGCTTTAAAGCAGAAGTCTTGGATGTAAACGTATTAAAACTCTGCAGAATGAATGTTTTTCTTTTTCTTCACTTTTCTGACACTTGTTATATTTTCCGTGTGACGTGACGTTGTGTTGGCTGCTGTTTGTTTACAGCCTCTTTAAATGAAATGGATGGAGAGAGAGAGAGGGAGAGAGAACAGGATGCAGAGGGGTTTTATGGGAAATGTGGTTTTGATTTAGAGCAACAGAAAACGCTGTGTGCTGCAGCTTTAGAAAACACTTTTTGGCCTGTTGGCTCAGATTTTCCGTATAAAGCCGGTCGGCTCCAATCAATAATTTAATTGAAGTGGTACCCAGCTTCTCTTTGTCCGCCTCCGTGAGCAGGTTCACATGATTGGCTCATAATTGATCTGCAGAGACGTTTTAAGTGAGTCGAGGCTCCTGCAGGAAACGTGAGCGCTGCTGCCTCTTGGCTCCGAGTCAGACCTCTCTCCTCCGGCGGCGGCGGCGGCGGTGATGATGATGCAGGTTTCAGCTCGGCCCAGCTGGCGTGATGCAGAGGGAGATCTGAGCTGTAAATCATCGGCTCTGCTGCAGCGTCCTGAGCTCTGAGCGCCGTCGCTTTAATACCGGGCTAATATTAAACTGAATCACTGGTGTCGTCTTCAGCTCTGCAACGATTACATAACAGATCCTGACTGAGACTCTGGACGAGACAGAAAACATGGATGTACAATAAATACATTTCTCTTTCTGCCTGCTGTGAAGACAACAGTTCTGTCCTGTTCCGACAGGTTTGTCGTCTTCAGCTCTGTTTTCTGTCGGATGGTCAATAACTAAATTATCTGCAGACGCTGAATTTTACTTCTTAACGACGTCTTCGTCCTGTTCGAGCTCGTCGTGAGCTGTCTTTCATTTATACTCATTTCACTGATATTTAATTTATTCCACTCCAACTAAAAGCCTGTTTCTGCCCCAGACCTGCCTGTAAGCATGGCTCCATTCCTGCGACGTGATTGGCTCTTCTTCTTCTTCTTCTTCTTCTTCTTCTTCTTCTACGTCTTCTTTTTCTACGTCTTGTTATTCTTCTACGTCTTCTCTCTTCTTCATCTTCTTCTTCGTCTTCTTCTTTTTCTTCTTCTTCTTCGCTGGTCTCTGTTTCTATCTGTTAACTTACCACTTTAGCTTGTGAAGCGAGGCATTCTGGGTAATGCAGTTCTAAGATATATACACATCAGCGGTTCATACAGTTGCAGATCATTAAGTATGATGGTGTGTACTGGTTCTGGTGGTATCATGACCTGTTGGACCTTCCCAGTTTAACGAAGCAGCTTCACGTCTCCGGGTCTCCGTCTGACCCGTGGAGCTGCTGGTCGCTGCTCAGAATGTCAAACTGAACCCATTTCCTGTTTGTTCCGTTTGACATTTAGCAGATAAAACGACTGCACCCCTTTTTTTTTTCTTGAGGTCCAGTGAATGAATCTGAACCGGACTTCTGATCGGCTCAGACTGTAGTTGGATCCGTCTCAACAGTCTGAGTCCGTCTTGTTATTCTGCCGTGACCTTTTTCTGTTTGTCTTCTGTTTCGGCTCTTTGTTTGTGTGTCTGTTGGCTCCACCTCGACTCAGTCGCTGGTTTAATTGGTGCAGAACATGTTGACAGAGCGTCTCAGACGTCTTGTTTGCTCAGAGGAGGACGGAGGGATGGAGGGACGAGGGGGGGCGCTGGTCCAGTTTCAGGAGCTGCAGTCATGTGATCAGAAACTCAATAAAGAGAGAAAATGAAGCTTTTAAATGCCTTTGATCCACCTCTGAGTCCGACTCTTTGTCCTGGTTACGGAGCGAAGGACAGAGCGCCGTCTGTTCGGGCGTCCGGGGCGTCATCGAGGACAAATAATATAAGTGGTGCTTCAGCTATTTTAGGACTTTGACTCCAAGAGGAAAGTGGGGAAGAGGATTCTGCTCCCCAGATTAAATGTTTTTGTGGTCTGACGTTTGAATTTCTGACCGTCGGTCCAACAACAACAGACATATTCAGTTTGCGGTCGTATTAAACAGTCCAGAGATCCAAATCGTCTTTATAGAGAAGCTACAAATGAGTTTTTGAATGAAATTGAAGGTCAAAGATTTGTTTACATTTTTCAAATCCTGAATTGAATTCTTCTTTAATTTAAAGACATAATATGTCAGATTTCTGTTTTAAAACACCTCAACCTTTGTTCTACATGTTGTCGCGTTGTGTTCTCACATCATCACAAATGTTTCAACAACGTTCAAACCAGAGAAATTTAGGAGTTTACTGAAGGTGACGTTTCATCTGGTCGTCTGTCGCTGTAACTTCAGGAGAGAGGAAACGTTACGTGATGAAAGCTTTAAAACATCACCTCAGAACTGACTGAACTCAGCAGAGGTTCTGGTTCTGGTTCTGGTTCTGGTTCTGGTTCTCTGTCTCCTCTCTGTAACGTTACGTTCAGGAAGTAAAGTCCATTTCCCCTCCAGCTCCAGTCAGCAGTCAACATTACAGAACAGAACCTGGAGATCAACTCCAGATCTCTGCTGCAGTCAGGCTGATTAACAGGAGTGAAGATAAACCACAAAGTCGTCTCTGAGCTCTGCTCCCGTCGGATCAGAACAGAACCTGATGAGACTCCAGGTGTTTTTGCCTTTTCTGTCTTTCTGACCAGTCAGAGTTTAAACATCAGATAAACTAGTCGTCAGGAAACATCTCTGACCTGAACATGTTCAGGATCAGCTTCATGAGCTGATTCTGATTCTGACTCGACTGTCAGTTTGACTGATTTTGATAAAAGCTGCAGTGTTTTGATGAAGGTGACGGCTCCTCCAGCAGACCCTCTAAATATAGCCGAAGTCTCGCCGCTGCCCTCTTCCTCCTCCTCCTCCTCCTCCTCCTCCTCCTCTTCTTCTTCTTCTTCTTCTTCTTCTTCTTCTTCTTCTTCTTCTTCTTCTTCTTCTTCTTCTTCTTCTTCTTCCTCCTCTTCCTCGCAGCCCTCCTCCTCCTCCTCCTCCTCCTCTGTGTCGCACTGTTCCACTTCTTCCTATCTGGACACTTTCCAGAACATTCCTCGTCCCTCCATCCACAGGAATCGTTTCAGCTGGTTTGTTTCACTCTTGTCCTCCTTTCCTCTCCCCCCCGTCTCTCCGTTATCGCTTCACCTCCTCCGCCTCTTCCTCCTCGTCCTCCTCCTCTTCATCAGTCACACCTTTTCACCTCCCACTAACCCTTTCCCCCTTACTTCCTCCTCCCTCCTGGCTCTCCTCTCCTCCCCCCTCCCATCATCCATCACCCCTCCTTCTCCTCCCTCCTCCCCCCTCCTCGTCCTCAGGGGGCCTCATGATGAAGATTACTCCTCCTCCTCCTCCATCCAGACTCTTTCAGCTTAAAGTTTAAGCTTCAAAGGAGATGAAGGCGGAGGAATAACTTCTCAGCTCTCAGGAAAATCCCTGAAAGACTTTCAGAAACGCTATTATCTCATTTTATTTGTTTCAGAAGTACTTTCTGCTAGGAGGTGAACGACTGAAACCTGCGTGACGACGTCAGGGAGAGAAAGTTAAGGTGGAAAAAGAAACAAAAAGCAAAAGGAAGTAGGAGATTAGGCAAGGAGGGAGGACGGACGATGGGAGCATGAAAATAAAAACAAGTAGAAGAGGAAAGGAGGGAAGGAGGGAAGCCGAGGTAGGAGTGAAGGAGTGAAGGTGAGGGAGGAGTGAAGGATTGAAGGTGAGGGAGGAGTGAAGGTGAGGAAAGGAGTGAAGCTGAGGAAAGGAGTGAAGGTGAGGAAGGAGGGAAGGTGATAAAGGAGTGAAGGTGAGGGAAGGAGTGAAGGTGAGGAAAGGAGTGAAACTGAGGAAAGGAGTGAAGGTGAGGAAGGAGGGAAGGTGATAAAGGAGTGAAGGTGAGGAAAGGAGTGAAGCTGAGGAAAGGAGTGAAGGTGAGGAAGGAGTGAAGCAGAGGAAAGGAGTGAAGGTGATAAAGGAGTGAAGGTGAGGAAGGAGTGAAGGTGAGGAAAGGAGTGAAGCTGAGGAAAGGAGTGAAGGTGAGGAAAGGAGTGAAGGTGAGGAAGGAGTGAAGCCGAGGAAAGGAGTGAAGGTGAGGAAGGAGTGAAGGTGAGGAAAGGAGTGAAGGTGAGGAAGGAGTGAAGGAGTGAAGGTGAGGAAAGGAGGAGGGATGCAGGTAGAGACAGGAGGGAGGGTCTGCAGGAGGAGGACACAGAGAGGAAGGACGACAGGAGAGCAGACGAGTGGCCTCGTTTCTGAAAATACGAGCACAGCTCTCCGTCTTAAAGGGCCGACGCACCTCGTCTGCATCAGTCACCGTGTTTGATCAGCTGTCAGTCGAACAGTGACAGCTGCGTTGTCTGAAACTTTTCTCCCAGAATCCTCCTGAACACGAACAACATCCATCTTTTATCTGTTGTTGTAGAAGAACTATAAAAAAATAAAGCACATTTCTTTAAGTTGACCCGAATCTGAAGAAGATCAGAACCCACGAACACACAAGCTGCAGGCTAATGCTAAGCTAACTGCAGGCTAACGCGTAAAGTGAAGCTTTCGGAGTTACATATTTGTGTTCAGTTTTTATAGTAAAGCATCCTGTAAAATTCAAAAGTAAATATTTTATGTAGAAATAACTTATTGTGAAAAACTTTGGACTTGGCTGAGACAGATTCTTTACGTGACGGTGAACCTTCATTGTCACTGATGTCGAGAGCACAAAGAACAGAACAGGTGCACAAATGTGATAACGAACATTATCACAGAACGTAAAAATGATGACGGATAAGAAACAGAATGACAGAATACCAAACAGCTGATAAATGGCGGCTGTCACGTCTGCAGCTCATCATCTGGTCTGTGATCAGTTTGTCAAGTGTGCAGACGGCCGGCCGGCTGATGAACCTCCTGACCTCCTGTCAGCGTCTGCAGGCGCCGGACGAGACGTCGGACTCTGTCACAGTCAGGACGAGATGTTAGGAGATGTAAAGAACCAGATCTGGAACAAATCTGTCTGTTTCTATTATTATTCTTGTCTGTGTGACTCTGAAGCTCAGTGTCAGTGAAGCCTGATGTGGTTCTGCTTGTTTTCAGTCGGGTCACGTCGGGTCGAGCAGGTTTCACCTCAGCGAGGGTCGAACACACTCGTCTCTTCTTCTTCTGTGTTTCTTCTCTTCACACGTGGAGCGTCGTTGATCCTCCCTGAACGGTTCAGCGTCGCTCCGACTCTCAGACGTTTTGGGAATCGACCCGATGACATCACACTGAAACATTAAAGCTGCTTAAATCCTAAATGTTCGTGTTAGTTTCTGTAACACGTGAGCTGCAGCTCGTCGCCGAGACGCCTCGTGAATAAAACATGTGGACAGAGTGTTTATGAAGACGCTAATTTGCAGCAGGAAGCGTTTCTTCCTCGTGTGTGTTTTCAGAGCGGCGTTCTGCTCCCGGCTGTCGGTCGACTCCCTGACAGACGAGGCGGCTGCTGAGGAAACGCAGCGTTCCACCTCGTATTGTGTTTGTTAACGAGGTTCGACAGTTTAAAGTCGGAGCTGTTTGTTCCTCCCTCTGTTAACGACCCGTTCAGTCCAACATGAACTCTCTCACCTCTGCTGCCTGATCAGCTTCTGCAGAGTTCTGATGAGGCAGCAGAACCTCAGAGAACCCGACAGAGAGCAGAGGAGGTGAAGGACGGTCAGAACCAGAACATGACCGAGTGTCCAAATCACAAGAAGCTGCAAATATCTGATGAAGGTAAAACTTGTGAAAACAGCGTTGACATCCTGACCACAGATCGACCGACGAGGCTTTGTCAGGGCTGATA
>CM077796.1:29996989-30039489 GCA_039737535.1 Lagodon rhomboides
TTCAGATAGATCAATACATCTGATCAATATATCAGCTGATATACACACATTTAAAGCACTGCACAGGTCCAAAAGCATCTTATATTCTGGTTTTATTCCAGAACTCTGGTGTTTTGGACCTTTGATCCAGCTGTGTTTCTTTACTGAGGCTGTTTTCATTCTTCTTATATTAATATTTGGTTTTGCTCGTCATTGTTTTCTGCACAGCGACAATAAAAGCTTCTTCTTCTCTTCTGTTCTCTGCGATCATCCCTCAGACGCTCGAGGTCACATACGGAGTCGGGACAGAAACTCTGGTGTCGTTTTGGTCCAGATGTTTTAGTTGGTGTCACACCGAACTGTAACGGACCCGCCGGGCCTCTGTGTCGCCGTCGTGTTTTGCCTCCTCGTGAAAACAACACGATTTCTTCTGTGGTGAAGTCAGCAGAGTTCAGTTAGAGTTTCAAAATAAAGGCACCAAAACTGTTCTGTCAGGTTTGGGAAAAGGCTTCAGATGATACGTTACGTAAGAAACGTGTCGTCAGTCGGACTTGATGGTTGTTTTGTCGTCTTCAGGTTTGTTCCGTATTTTGTAAGTGTGCATCCACAGACACACAGAGTGCAGTCGGATCGGAGGCGCCGCCCAGCTCGCAGTATGTCACCACCAGCGGGTGTGTTCATTGGTCCGGTGTGTTGCAGTGCATTCTGGTTGTTGTAGGTTTTCTACCTTGTGAACAAACTGGAACACAAAGGCTCTTTGTCTCTGGACGAGGTCATATTTTTAAATGACCAGAGAAAACAATCGCAGACTTTCTGGGGTCCGTACGTTCCTGCTCCGCTCTCGGCATCGTCGCCCCCTGCTGGTTCACGCATGTGCAACTGTAACGGGTCGGTGGGTCTTTGACACGTTTTTCCGTCCTGCAGACTCGTTCTTTAATATCACTTTAATATCACACTGAGCGGTTTGACAGTGAAGCAGAGAAGTGGGAGGTTTTGTGAGATATTGTTGTGAAGATTTAACGTAGACGCTGCAGATCAGAAACCTCCGTATGTTATTGTCATGAAGCGTTTAACGGTGAGGTAACGCAGCGAGCAGACAGCAGAGAGGCGAGGAAACGTTTCCACCAGAGTTCACATCTGCAGACGGACGGCTGAAGGGTGTGTGAGGCTGCAGAACATCTGGTGCTGTGGTCATGTGGTTTAACAGGGTGTGTGTGTGTGTGTGTGTGTGTGTGTGTGTGTGTGTGTGTGTGTCAGATTAGCTCTGGACGTCACTGAATATTATGACTGAAGAGTGCAGGGTGGAGAGAGAGAGAGAGGAGGTGGAGGAGGAAAAAGGGAAGAGGAAGAGGACGGGTGGAGTGCAGACAGGAAGAGGGTGGAGGAGAGAAATCAGGGCGGAGTAAGATTACAGGAGGGAGGATGTTTTCAGAGACGTGGAGGGTGAAAGTGACGATGATGAAGGTCCGTAGGAAGAAGAGAGGGAACTTCTCCCTCACCCCTCCCATTGGCTCTCTCCCAGCTGCTCCACCCTCCTCCTCCTCCTCCTCCTCCTCCTCCTCCTCCTCCTCCTCCTCCTCCTCCTCCTCCTCTTCTGTGATCCGTCCTGCTTCTATCAGAGAGTTCAGGAACAACCAGTTCTCTACGGATCCGACTGAACGCCCACTGGACACACACACACACACACACACACACACACACACACACACACGCCTACTGTTTTTTCCTTCAGTTTCATTTATGATCAAATTAAAGTCAGCAGTTATTTTATCCGTCCAGGTTTCGAGCTGTAAAAATCAACATTATAGAGAATTTAAAATGTTTCTGAATATTAACTGGACTCGACAAACTGATCGGACCGGTCCGGACCAGTCTGGGTCAGTCTGGGTCAGCTTGTCTGGTGACATAATAACTCTCAGTGTCCCAGTGGACGAGCACCAGGGGACGTCTGTCAGACTCCACCACAGTAGGTGGCGCTGTGCACCGTCTCAGCTAGCTGCTACTGGACCTGGTCCGGTTGATCTGTGTCTTCTTCTTCTTGTTCCTGTTCTTCTTCTACGTCGTCTTTTTCATCTTCTTCTTCTACTTCTTCTTCTACGTCGTCTTCTTCTTCTTCTTCTTCTTCTTCTTCTTCTACGTCTTCTTCTTCTTCTTCTACGTTGTCTTTATTGTCTTCTTCTTCTTCTTCTTCTTCTACGTCTTCTTCTTTGTCATCTTCTTCTTCTTCTTCTTCTTCTACGTCATCTTCTTCTTCTTCTTCTACGTCATCTTCTTCTTCTTCTTCTACACCGTGTTCGTTGGCGTTGTTTAAATTAACGGACTGTATTTCCTGTATTTCCTGTTTGTGTTGTTGTGATCGCGGCTGGCGCTGGTCGACCCGATCTGACACGGACCTCCTCCAGCATCATGAAACATTGATTTACGTTGCATGTCATGAAACATTGAGCAGCAGGAGAAAGGACTTTCACACGGCAGCAGCAGCAGCAGCAACATGTTTACTGCATGTGACTGATTTATTAATGATGAGCAGTTCAGCAGCTCAGCTGATGACTCTGCTGAGGGACAGTTAGACTCATGATGTAGTGTGAGTTTCTGTCTGAATGTCCTCTCAGGGCTGCCGTAGCTGTCCCATCAGATCTGACAGAACAGCTGATCTGTCAGCGTGGACGCTGTCGTCCTCCTCAGAGAGACGGACGGATCACGAGCACTTCTGAAGAGGCTTCTTGACCTCGGCTGCTGATCTGCTTCACTTCCTCCTCCGGCCGTCTGATCCCTTCTTTCTCTCCTTCCTCCACACATTCCTTCACTCCATCTCTCCTCACGCATTCCCTCCTAATGTCTTTCATCTTCTTCTTCCTGTCGGGTCGGCTTTTCATCCCATTCATCCTCTCTTCTTCTTCTTCTTCTTCTTCTTCTTCTTCTTCTTCTTCTTCTTCTTCTTCTTCTTCTTCTTTCCTTCTTCTTCTTCTCTTCCACCTTTCTTCTTCTTCTCTTCCACCTTTCTTCTTCTTCTTCTTTTTCTTCTTCTTCGCTTTCTTCTTCTATGTCTTCTTCTTCTTCTCTTCCTCCCTTCTTCTTCTTCTTCTTTTCAACGTCTTCTTCTTCTTCGCTGGTCTTTGTTTCTATCTTGTAACTCTTACCACTTTAGCTCGTGAAGCGAGGCATTCTGGGTAATGCAGTTCTAAGATATATACACATCAGCAGTTCATACAGTTGCAGATCATTATGATGGTGTGTTCTGGTTCTGTTGGACTCAAACTGCTCTGTACTGGTTTGTGTTGATAATCTGATAATCTGGTGCAGTTTCTGGTCTCAGTGTAGTTCTGCAGGTTTGCTCTGTTCAGTGTCAGAGGTGTGTGTGTGTGTGTGTGTGTGTGTGTGTGCTCTCCTCCAGATGATAAGCAGAGTAAAAAGGAGGTTATCTCGTCCCGGTGGAGCTGCCATTAAACCCACTCCTCTCCTCCACCGCTCCTCCTCCACCCACCTCCAACTGGCCACAAAATGTCCGTCTCCTCCCCGAGTGTGTGTGTGTGTGTGTGTGTGTGTGTGTGTGTGTGTGTGTGTGTGTGTGTGTGTGTGTGTGTGTGTGTGTGTGTGTGTGTGTGTGTGTGCTGCCGCCCACAGACGCCCACTCGTTGATCTGTGTTACGTTCGTTTCCAGTGAACGGCTGATTTCTCCGTCTGTTTCTGTCTCCATCGTCTATTTTTACTCCGAGCTTCTGTTGTAACGTCGGATCGAACCTTCTGTCATCACATCACAGATTCAGGATTCACCGGTCCGACTTCATCAGCCTTCAGCCAGAACCTGAACTCAGAGTATTGATCCCATATCGACGCTCAGAATAATAAAACCTTTAAATGACTGGTGTCCGTTGGGTGGAGGTGTGGAGGTCGCTGTGTTCTGACTGTAATCTTGATCTTTCTCTGAGTAAACAGAACTTCATCTGTTTATCACAGGCTGCCAGCAGAACTCAGCAGAATAATCAGATGATGCTGGTGTCATCACAGTGAGCTTATAAATGATGGGATTGAGTTATCTCCTCGGCTTCGGTCTGAGATCTGCCTCCTCCTGATCCGTCCGGTTCATGAGAAGTTCAGGTTTTCCCGTTAATTCGCTGCTTTCAGTCTGAAGGTCACAGATCCGCTGTGGAGCGCAGACGGTAATGAGAGCAGAGAAAAGGCTTCTTTCTTCCCTCCCTCCTCCATCTTTCTCTCTGCCGGACAAATTAGAGCTTAACTTCATTAAAATGACTCAGTCTGATTGCACGAGAGCCGAGCTTCGCCTGCCTCAATGTGTTGCTGTCGCTGTCGGACGTTTCCCAGGCGTCTGCGGCGACAATCGGCCCATCTGTCTGCCGGCGCAGACACAGCGGCCATTCACAAATGGATATGAGGGAATAATTGTGCTGTTTATCTGAGAATATCACATTTATCCTGGAGCCATTTGGCTGCTGCCTTCAGCTCGAGTGTCGACATTTACAGTCTGTGAAGGGAAGCTGCTGTCTGCTCTCCTCAGCTCCTCACACAGAGGTGTTTCTGATATTCTGTCCACCCAGCGTCTGTCGGTGAGCGTCATCAGGTCCTCTTCAGGTCCTGAAACTCCAGTCAGCTGACCGGTGGAGAGGTGGAGCTGATGTCAGTAAACACAGTTTCTGTCCGAGAAGGCAGAAAAAAGGCTGCGTGGTCCTGATGCTGTGGAAGCAAAACTCACAGCTTCTGCAAAAAATGAAAACAGCGCAGCAGCTTTCTCCTAAACCAGCTGTGGAAATAAAACCACACGACAGAACTCCATTAAAACTTTGCCGAATTAGCTGTTAGCACTTCCTGTTAGCAGTGAACCTGTGGATGTGCAGACGACCGTCACCGGATCTCTGTGGTACTGAAGGAAACTTAAAAACGTGATGTTTCTGAGGCAGGTTCTGCACATGTATGGAGCGTCTTTTTAAGGAGATTTATGGAGTCTAAAACTGAAAATGACGGATGAAGTGGTGATATTTATGTGTTCAAAGTCAGCGTCACTGTGACGTCATGATGCTCAACGCCACATCTCAGGAACAGAACCTTGATGATGTGCGGAGGAAAGGTTGTAGTTCTGGTAAAGTCCAGCCCGGTTCGTTAAGCTCTGGGCTGAAGGAAATGCTGCTCTGTTAATCGGAGCGTTATCTAAAGCACAACAGGAAAAATCCATGTAGTGATTCTAGTTTCACCTCAGAGGCACCGCCTGCCCGCATCACGTGGACCTCACTGTACATCCAGAACCTGTTGACCTCTGTTGGACCCGTGACGACACAGAACTGTTCCTCGAATGTTCTGCTGAGCTCCGAGACTTCATCAGAACACAAACACTCCTCTAAATAAAGACCTGGAGGGATTTCCACTGTAAACCTTCAGAGTTTGTTCATCTGCACGTTCTGCAGGATTTAAAAAACAAAAAAACACCCAGCGGGCCGCGAACAGCACCGCGGGCCGGGCCTCCATTCATCTGCGTCCTCCACCCCGTCTGTCGGTGCAGCGGGAGGAGAGGCTGTTTGTTTGAACAGGAGGAGAGCGACCGGGAGGGAGGGGAGGCTGTTCTTGGCTGCAGGCTGCAGTTGCATAATGGCAGGAAGAAGGCAGCGGGAGAGTCGGGCCTGGGAGAGAGGGGAGGACGGGGGCAGAGCGAGGGAGGACGGGGCGAGAGGAGCGTGGGGAGGACGGGGAGAGAGCGAGGGGAGGACGGGGTGAGAGGAGCGAGGGGAGGACGGGGAGAGAGAGAGGGGAGGACGGGGAGAGAGAGAGGGGAGGACGGGGAGAGAGACGAGGGGAGGACGGGGGAGAGAGAGAGGGGAGGACGGGGAGAGAGAGAGGGGAGGACGGGGAGAGAGAGAGCGAGGGGAGGACGGGGAGAGAGAGCGAGGGGAGGACGGGGAGAGAGCGAGGGGAGGACGGGGAGAGAGCGAGGGGAGGACGGGGGAGAGAGCGAGGGGAGGACGGGGAGAGAGCGAGGGGAGGACGGGGAGAGAGCGAGGGGAGGACGGGGAGAGAGAGAGGGGAGGACGGGGGAGAGGAGCGAGGGGAGGACGGGGAGAGAGAGAGGGGAGGACGGGGAGAGAGAGAGGGGAGGACGGGGAGAGAGAGAGGGGAGGACGGGGAGAGAGAGAGGGGAGGACGGGGGAGAGAGAGAGGGGAGGACGGGGAGAGAGAGAGCGAGGGGAGGACGGGGAGAGAGAGAGGGGAGGACGGGGAGAGAGAGAGGGGAGGACGGGGAGAGAGAGAGAGGGGAGGACGGGGAGAGAGAGAGGGGAGGACGGGGAGAGAGGAGCGAGGGAGGACGGGGAGAGGAGAGAGCGAGGGGAGGACGGGGAGAGAGAGAGCGAGGGGAGGACGGGGAGAGAGGAGAGAGCGAGGGGAGGACGGGGAGAGAGAGAGCGAGGGGAGGACGGGGAGAGAGAGAGGGGAGGACGGGGAGAGGAGAGAGGGGAGGACGGGGAGAGAGAGAGGGGAGGACGGGGAGAGAGCGAGGGAGGACGGGGAGAGAGAGAGGGGAGGACGGGGAGAGAGCGAGGGGAGGACGGGGAGAGAGCGAGGGGAGGACGGGGAGAGAGAGAGGGGAGGACGGGGAGAGAGCGAGGGGAGGACGGGGAGAGAGAGAGGGAGGACGGGGTGAGAGAGAGAGGGGAGGACGGGGAGAGAGAGAGAGGGGAGGACGGGTGAGAGAGAGAGGGAGGACGGGGGAGAGAGAGAGGGGAGGACGGGGAGAGAGAGAGGGGAGGACGGGGAGAGAGAGAGGGGAGGACGGGGAGAGAGAGAGGGGAGGACGGGGAGAGAGCGAGGGGAGGACGGGGCGAGAGGAGCGAGGGGAGGACGGGGAGAGAGGAGAGAGCGAGGGGAGGACGGGGAGAGAGCGAGGGGAGGACGGGGTGAGAGGAGCGAGGGGAGGACGGGGTGAGAGGAGCGAGGGGAGGACGGGGAGAGAGAGAGGGGAGGACGGGGAGAGAGAGAGGGGAGGACGGGGTGAGAGGAGCGAGGGGAGGACGGGGTGAGAGAGCGAGGGGAGGACGGGGAGAGAGAGAGGGGAGGACGGGGAGAGAGCGAGGGGAGGACGGGGAGAGAGCGAGGGGAGGACGGGGAGAGAGCGAGGGGAGGACGGGGAGAGAGAGCGAGGGGAGGACGGGGAGAGAGAGAGGGGAGGACGGGGAGAGAGAGAGAGGGGAGGACGGGGAGAGAGCGAGGGGAGGACGGGGAGAGAGGAGAGAGCGAGGGGAGGACGGGGAGAGAGCGAGGGGAGGACGGGGAGAGAGAGAGGAGGAGGACGGGGAGAGAGGAGAGAGCGAGGGGAGGACGGGGGAGAGAGCGAGGGGAGGACGGGGAGAGAGAGAGGGGAGGACGGGGAGAGAGCGAGGGGAGGACGGGGAGAGAGGAGCGAGGGGAGGACGGGGAGAGAGAGCGAGGGGAGGACGGGGAGAGAGAGAGGGGAGGACGGGGAGAGAGCGAGGGGAGGACGGGGAGAGAGCGAGGGGAGGACGGGGAGAGAGCGAGGGGAGGACGGGGAGAGAGAGCGAGGGGAGGACGGGGAGAGAGAGAGGGGAGGACGGGGAGAGAGAGAGGGGAGGACGGGGAGAGAGCGAGGGGAGGACGGGGAGAGAGGAGAGAGCGAGGGAGGACGGGGAGAGAGGAGAGAGCGAGGGGAGGACGGGGAGAGAGAGAGGGGAGGACGGGGAGAGAGAGAGGGGAGGACGGGGAGAGAGAGAGGGGAGGACGGGGAGAGAGCGAGGGGAGGACGGGTGAGAGAGCGAGGGGAGGACGGGGAGAGAGAGCGAGGGGAGGACGGGGGAGAGAGCGAGGGGAGGACGGGGAGAGAGACGAGGGGAGGACGGGGGAGAGAGAGAGGGGAGGACGGGGAGAGAGCGAGGGGAGGACGGGGTGAGAGAGAGAGGGGAGGACGGGGAGAGAGAGAGAGGGGAGGACGGGGAGAGAGCGAGGGGAGGACGGGGAGAGAGCGAGGGGAGGACGGGGAGAGAGCGAGGGGAGGACGGGGAGAGAGCGAGGGGAGGACGGGGTGAGAGGAGAGAGCGAGGGGAGGACGGGGAGAGAGAGCGAGGGGAGGACGGGGTGAGAGGAGAGAGCGAGGGGAGGACGGGGAGAGAGGAGAGAGCGAGGGGAGGACGGGGTGAGAGGAGCGAGGGGAGGACGGGGAGAGAGCGAGGGGAGGACGGGGAGAGAGCGAGGGGAGGACGGGGAGAGAGCGAGGGGAGGACGGGGAGAGAGCGAGGGGAGGACGGGGAGAGAGCGAGGGGAGGATGGGGAGAGAGCGAGGGGAGGACGGGGAGAGAGGAGAGAGCGAGGGGAGGACGGGGAGAGAGCGAGGGGAGGACGGGGAGAGAGGAGAGAGGAGGGAGGACGGGGAGAGAGGAGAGAGCGAGGGGAGGACGGGGAGAGAGGAGAGAGCGAGGGGAGGACGGGGAGAGAGAGCGAGGGGAGGACGGGGAGAGAGGAGCGAGGGGAGGACGGGGAGAGAGCGAGGGGAGGACGGGGAGAGAGAGAGCGAGGGGAGGACGGGGAGAGAGAGAGAGGGGAGGACGGGGAGAGAGAGAGGGGAGGACGGGGGAGAGAGCGAGGGGAGGACGGGGAGAGAGCGAGGGGAGGACGGGGAGAGAGCGAGGGGAGGACGGGGAGAGAGAGAGGGGAGGACGGGGAGAGAGCGAGGGGAGGACGGGGAGAGAGCGAGGGGAGGACGGGGAGAGAGCGAGGGGAGGACGGGGAGAGAGCGAGGGGAGGACGGGGAGAGAGCGAGGGGAGGACGGGGAGAGAGCGAGGGGAGGACGGGGAGAGAGGAGAGAGCGAGGGGAGGACGGGGAGAGAGGAGAGAGCGAGGGGAGGACGGGGCGAGAGGAGCGAGGGGAGGACGGGGAGAGAGAGAGGGGAGGACGGGGAGAGAGGAGAGAGCGAGGGGAGGACGGGGAGAGAGCGAGGGGAGGACGGGGAGAGAGGAGAGAGCGAGGGGAGGACGGGGAGAGAGCGAGGGGAGGACGGGGAGAGAGCGAGGGGAGGACGGGGAGAGAGAGCGAGGGGAGGACGGGGAGAGAGAGCGAGGGGAGGACGGGGAGAGAGCGAGGGGAGGACGGGGAGAGAGGAGGGAGGAGGGGAGGACGGGGAGAGAGGAGAGAGCGAGGGGAGGACGGGGTGAGAGGAGAGAGCGAGGGGAGGACGGGGAGAGAGCGAGGGGAGGACGGGGAGAGAGCGAGGGGAGGACGGGGAGAGAGCGAGGGGAGGACGGGGAGAGAGGAGAGAGCGAGGGGAGGACGGGGAGAGAGGAGAGAGCGAGGGGAGGACGGGGAGAGAGGAGAGAGCGAGGGGAGGACGGGGAGAGAGCGAGGGGAGGACGGGGAGAGAGCGAGGGGAGGACGGGGAGAGAGGAGAGAGCGAGGGAGGACGGGGAGAGAGCGAGGGGAGGACGGGGAGAGAGCGAGGGGAGGACGGGGAGAGAGGAGAGAGCGAGGGGAGGACGGGGAGAGAGCGAGGGGAGGACGGGGAGAGAGCGAGGGGAGGACGGGGAGAGAGCGAGGGGAGGACGGGGAGAGAGGAGAGAGCGAGGGGAGGACGGGGAGAGAGCGAGGGGAGGACGGGGAGAGAGCGAGGGGAGGACGGGGAGAGAGCGAGGGGAGGACGGGGGAGAGGAGAGAGCGAGGGGAGGACGGGGAGAGAGCGAGGGGAGGACGGGGAGAGAGCGAGGGGAGGACGGGGAGAGAGCGAGGGGAGGACGGGGTGAGAGGAGAGAGCGAGGGGAGGACGGGGAGAGAGCGAGGGGAGGACGGGGGAGAGAGCGAGGGGAGGACGGGGTGAGAGGAGAGAGCGAGGGGAGGACGGGGAGAGAGCGAGGGGAGGACGGGGAGAGAGCGAGGGGAGGACGGGGAGAGAGCGAGGGGAGGACGGGGAGAGAGGAGAGAGCGAGGGGAGGACGGGGGAGAGGAGCGAGGGGAGGACGGGGAGAGAGCGAGGGGAGGACGGGGAGAGAGCGAGGGGAGGACGGGGGAGAGAGCGAGGGGAGGACGGGGAGAGAGCGAGGGGAGGACGGGGAGAGAGGAGAGAGCGAGGGGAGGATGGGGAGAGAGGAGCGAGGGGAGGACGGGGAGAGAGAGAGGGGAGGACGGGGTGAGAGGAGAGAGCGAGGGGAGGACGGGGAGAGAGGAGAGAGCGAGGGGAGGACGGGGTGAGAGGAGAGAGCGAGGGGAGGACGGGGAGAGAGCGAGGGGAGGATGGGGAGAGAGCGAGGGGAGGATGGGGAGAGAGCGAGGGGAGGACGGGGAGAGAGGAGAGAGCGAGGGGAGGACGGGGAGAGAGCGAGGGGAGGACGGGGAGAGAGCGAGGGGAGGACGGGGAGAGAGCGAGGGGAGGACGGGGAGAGAGCGAGGGGAGGACGGGGTGAGAGGAGAGAGCGAGGGGAGGATGGGGAGAGAGCGAGGGGAGGATGGGGTGAGAGGAGGAGGAGGACGGGGTGAGAGGAGAGAGTGAGGGGAGGATGGGGAGAGAGCGAGGGGAGGACGGGGAGAGAGCGAGGGGAGGACGGGGAGAGAGCGAGGGGAGGACGGGGAGAGAGCGAGGGGAGGACGGGGTGAGAGGAGAGAGTGAGGGGAGGATGGGGAGAGAGCGAGGGGAGGACGGGGTGAGAAGAGGGGAGGACGGGGAGAGAGGAGAGAGCGAGGAGGAGGAGGAGGAGGAGGAGGAGGAGGAGGTCGGTTTAAACTCCAGAGTGAACCCTGTGATTTGTTCACGTCTCTAACTGATCCAGGATCTGGACCAGAACTCGCAGAACTCCTTCACTCCCAGAAACCCGCCTGTGATCTTCTTATCAGCGTGTTTGGACTGAACCGAACACTCTGGACTGGTTCTGCAGTACAGTACTGAAGTGAAATGACAGGTGTGCGTGTGCAAAAGTAAATATTTAAGCATTCCTCGGATTCTCAGCGACACTTTGATAAACTGTGTAGATGATTTACAGTCGCAGCAGAGGCTCATGGGAAGTGTAGTGTCAGAATCACAGATGTTTATCCAGAAATACAGATCAGACTCAGTGTGTGTGTGTGTGACATATCTCCATGTCCTGGTCGAACAAAGGGTGGCATGTGTCCTCGAATGTAACTGATGGAGGACACACACACACACACACACACACACACACACACACACACACACACACACACAGAGCACTCAGAACCCTCATTGATAATTGATAGATCGTATGCAGCTGCATGTTAGCAGGACATGGTGTGTGTGTGTGCGTGTGTGTGTGTGTGTGTACATATATGTGTGTTGAGTGTTTTTCACACTTCAGGTCTCAACAGAAACTGTATGTAACTTTAGATTAATGGTGCAGTGTGTGTGTGTGTGTGTGTGTGTGTGTGTGTGTGTGTGTGAACACGCAGCACACGCCTGCCTGCACACACGCATGAACACGCTAACATGAAGAGATGATTAATTCATGGAGAAGTTATGAAATATGGATCCACAGAAACACTCTCACACACACACTGAACACGACATGTCGACGGCCTCGTGTGTCGATAAAGTTCAGTCAAATTTACATTTTACACTTTAAAACACGGAACAGCTCTGAAGGGCTGCAGTCAAATCATGTCTTCAGCTGAGTTCTGGTCTGGTTCTTTGTCTCAGCAGAGTTCTGGTCTGGTTCTTTGTCTCAGCAGAGTTCTGGTCTGGTCCTTTCTCTCGGTGGAGTTCTGGTCTGGTTCTTTGCCTCAGCTGAGTTCTGGTCTGGTTCTTTGTCTCGGTGGAGTTCTGGTCTGGTTCTTTGTCTCAGCTGAGTTCTGGTCTGGTTCTTTGTCTCAGCTGAGTTCTGGTCTGGTTCTTTGTCTCGGTGGAGTTCTGGTCTGGTTCTTTGTCTCGGTTGAGTTCTGGTCTGGTTCTTTGTCTCAGCTGAGTTCTGGTCTGGTTCTTTGTCGGTGGAGTTCTGGTCTGGTTCTTTCTTGGTGGAGTTCTGGTCTGGTTCTTTGTCTCGGTGGAGTTCTGGTCTGGTTCTTTCTCTCGGTTGAGTTCTGGTCTGGTTCTTTCTCACAGCTGAGTTCTGGTCTGGTTCTTTGCCTGAGGAGTTCTGGTCCGGTTCTTTGTCTCAGCTGAGTTCTGGTCTGGTTCTTTCTCGGTGGAGTTCGGCTCCTCTGAAGAAGAAAACAACTCGCCTGAGTGAGTAAATGTGACCACATGACTTATTGATGGTGAGCAGCAGCTCTGCTGTGACCAGAGGAGGCTGCTGCACTCTGGTTCCTACCTGATCTGGTTTGGTTTGGTTCTGGTTTGGTTCTGGTTTCAGTTTGAAGTTACGAGAAGAGACTGAACAAAGTGTTTGAGATGGAGGAGGAGACAAAAGATCAGTTACAGATGTATTCATCTTTTACATTGTTGAATAAATATGGTGAGTTTTGCAGCAGAACATGATGACTGACAGAGTGTGACATCACTTCACTGTGACGGGCCTTTAACACCAGAACCAGACACTGATGACACGTCACCATCCCAGAATGCATCACTCTTGTGAACCCAGTCCCCCGTGACAGACTGTGAGGTGAGAGGAGGGTGGGAGGGAGGGTGGTCCACACTCTTGTGGACCAGATGAATTGTGGGATTTGGAGTCTGCAGGTGTGTTGAAGTCCGGACATATAATCTCTAAAAACAAGTTTTCATATCATCGATGCGTCTGTGAGAGGACAGACTCGTCTGAATCAGTCGGCTCCACAGGTGAAAGTCTCAGATTGGTGGAATGACCCTTTAAGAACCAGACGACTGATGACTCACATCTTCAGACGATTAAAAGTTTGTTAATTAAAAATGACGTGACGAGACCCGAAACTGGTTTATAACGACATTTGGATCCATTGAACAGTTTGTGATCGTCTCTGAGCTCATCTCCAGATGTTCGATCTGTCATCAGGTCGCTGATGATTACTGTGACTGGATGTGTGTGTGTGTGTTCACTGACTGTTGTCACGTCCTGGTTCCACCTGATCCAGAGATCTGGGCTCGGCTCGTATGTTCTGACCAGATGGAAAAGTTCATGTCTCAGTTTTTCCCCTCTCTCTCTCTCTCTCTCTCTCTCTCTCTCTCTCTCTCTCTCTCTCTCTCTCCCTCTCTCTCTCTGTCTCTCTCTCTCTCTCTCTCTCTCTCTGTCTCTCTCTCTCCCTCTCTCTCTCTCTCTCTCTCTCTCTCTCTCTCTCTTTCTCTCTCTCTGTCTCTCTGTCTCTCTGTCTCTCTCTCTCTCTCTCTCTCTCTCTCTCTCTCTCTCTCTCTCTCTCTCTCTCTCTCTCTCTCTCTGTCTCTCTGTCTCTCTCTCTCTCTCTCTCTCTCTCTCTCTCTCTCTCTCTCTCTCTCTCTCTCTCTCTCTCTCTCTCTCTCTCTCTCTCTCTCTCTCTCTCTCTCTCTCCCTCTCTCTCTCTCTCTCTCTCTCTCTCTCTCTCTCTCTCTCTCTCTCTCTCTCTCTCTGTATTCACACATGTGCTCGTTCGCCCTCTCTCTCCTCTCAGCCAGC
Source organism: Lagodon rhomboides (assembly GCA_039737535.1). NCBI lineage: Eukaryota > Metazoa > Chordata > Actinopteri > Spariformes > Sparidae > Lagodon > Lagodon rhomboides. Next base: position 30,010,482 of record CM077796.1, read on the forward strand.
TCTGGATGTGTGATCTCATCCCCTCCGACTGCTGACACATTCCTCCGCTTTCAGCCTTTTATACGCTCACTCTTTTGTCATCTGTGTGTGTGTGTGTGTGTGTGTGTGTGTGTGTGTGTGTGTGTGTGTGTGTGTGTGTGTGTGTGTGTTGGCTCTCCTCTCACATGACGGAGCAGAGAGGCCCCGGAAACTGACTGAATGGTTTTATCTCATCCAGCTTAAGACCTGGATATGTGTGTGTGTGTGTGTGTGTGTGTGTGTGTGTGTGTGTGTAACCTGCAGAGGCAGCTTCACTTTGTTTATAATCTGGTAGATTTACACTTGAACTAGAATATACACACTGCTCAGTTGTTTAGTTTTGATTTTTCATCGTTTTACTTTTGATCACATTTATTTTTTACAGCGTCGGTTTTTAAGGTTAACGTTAAGATTAAAAAATACATTTAATTGTCTTTTGCAAAACAAAACTGTTCAGTTAAAATGTCTGTTACCCGACCTCAAAGGAAATATATCGTCATGGTGACACGACTGCACTTTAATCTGACTCCAGATCAGTTCGACAGATTTCACATCTCCACGTTCGAGTTTCATCAGCTTTTATTTTGTAAGTGAGGCGCTCAGATTTCTGGGACACGCTTTTATTTTTGTGTCATTATCGACTCGTCTGATTGATCCGTGCTCCGGGCAGTGTGTGTGTGTCTGTGTGTGTGTGTGTGTCTGTGTGTGTGTGTGTGTGTGTTGTGATGATGCAGCTGTGGATCGTGTGTCGGCGCTGCGTCGCTGTTCGTCCTCTGACAGAAGGACAGAAGGACGGACAGAGACGAGACCTGATCTATCGTATCAAGATCATCTGCTGATCCACGAAACGGTCCGAATGTTCAGATCTGCTGCAGACGGCGTGTTTGAACTGTCGTGGTCGGCTGCAGAGATTAATAATCATATCTGTGGTATCTGCAGTAAACAGAGGTGATGTTTCACCTGAAGGTCCTGCTTCTCATCTTTTAAAGCAAAGTTCAGACTCACTTCCTGCTTTGACTTCGACGTCTGTGCTCCTGAACAGTGAGCTGGTCTTCACCTTGACCTCCAGATTCAATCAGTTTGAACATGGAACCATGAAAACAACAACGCTGTTCTGCTTCGTCCTCCTCGTGGCTTCACATCCCAGCAGGAGTGTGTCAGGAGCGGAGTGTCATGGCGGCCTGATGTTGTCGACTTTGTGTTTATTTCATTATTTCTCGTTGATTTCTGTGTTTCATACATAGTTAAATCATCGCGCTGTAGATCTGAGTCGACACTGATCGTTTTATTTTTGAAAACTGACAGGATGCACTACGATGTCCTGCTCTCTGACTTCCTGTCACTTCAAAATAAAATGCAGATGCAGATTATTGACATTTATCTGGTTAATCTCGTTATAAATCATTTGTAATTATCTGTTTTTCACCTAAGAGTCTGTTTACGTACAGAGAGACGTCGATCACAGAACGCTTAGAGACAAAAAAGGGATGAATTTCATTGAGCTCGGTGGATTTTCATGAGGAGACGAGACTGAAACCATCAAATCTGAGCGATGTTAAACAATTAGCAGCTCTGAAGTTAATGAGACGAGTTCAAACAGCAGGAAGCCAGTGTGTGTGTGTGTGTGTGTGTGTGTGTGTGTGTTCATTGATTTATCAGTGTAACCGTGGCAACCGCTAAATGCATTAAGCAGTCAACCTTCTCAGATAACCTGATTACGGGGAGCAGAGGGAGGCGCTGGCTGTCCTGCAGGATGCTCTCTCTCACGTTCACTCACCAGAACTTCTGACCCGCTTCACCTCAGCGGAGCGAGCAGGACTTCATCCGGCCCGTGAGCCGGTTCTCCGTCCCTCCCCGACTGCAGCCGAGGTCGTGGGGGTGGAACAGGAAGCTCAGCGAGTGTAAAACAGTTAAAAGTGCTGCGGTGATGCTTCGCCTCGCGCTGTAATTACACAGGAAGAGGCTGAACTCGGCGGCTCTTTGTCTCTTTGTGATCGCTCGCAGACGCTTTTCATGTGTCACTTTGTCTTTCTCATAACAAAGCTGACGCAGGAAGAGAACAACACGTCTGTAACAATCGCTGTCAGAGCGCAGCGGACTCGACAGGAAGGCGACGCTCCTGCAGCTCCGACAGAAGTCTGGAGAGAGTTCAGACGACAGAAGGTCACCTGAGACCAGCCTCGTCCTCACTGGACCTTTCACACCTGATCAACATCTGTCCTCAGTGTCTTCACACAAAGACAGAAAGAAGTTCATGTAGAACATTTGCTGAATTGATTTATAATTTGTCGCAGAGAGTGTTTCATAATCTTTATAAAGTGTTACACTGCTCACCAACGGCTTAAATTAGCTGATTTGTTAAGGAAGTCTGGTGTAAGTTCTGGTTAACAGTTGGCTTCATGTTCTGATTTAATGCTGAATTTACAGGAAGGCAGCAGTGATTTAGAATTTGTCGTAGCCGTTTCACAAAGTTCGCTAAGTTTCTCAACACACTCAACACCTCTTAAAATCACTAGATTTGTTAAGGGAGTCTGGTGATGTCGTGGTGGCTGGTTCAGTGAACGAGCAGCCTGTTAACTCGCAGGAAAAGTGTTTTTATGAAACACGTGAGCGTGAATCTGCCGCCTACATCTGCACTGCGACAGACCCGCATCGTCCCGTCTCTACTTCCCGTCCCGTCCCTCCGGCTCCGTGTGGTAGTTCTGGCGCTGTGAGTCGGATGGTGTCGGGTCAGATATCTGCTGCTGCCCTACATGGCTGTGTGTGTGTGGCCTACATTACACTGCAGAGAGGAGGCTGATGGATGACTTCCTCCTCCAGCACACACTCACATGTCCTAAATATACTCTCACACCTGTGTGTTGTCTTTAAAGAGACTCTGCAGGGAAGGTCGAGCCGACCTTGGACGGGAAGTGTGTTTTACACAGACGCTGCATCAAGAAGACCAACAGTTTGTTGGGTCTGAAGTTAGAGAAAGTGTCCCTGCAGGACAGTGTCAGCTGGGTCGTGTTTGAGCCCCGACGCTCAAATGGCTTCGTACAGTTAGCATGCAGGTTGTTGTTGTTTCCCAAAGTGATGGCATTTAAAAAAGGTAACGTGCAGATGGAGTCAGGACGAACCACCTGGTACCTTCAGTCCACATCCTGAAGTTCAGACTGTAGCTCCAAAATCAATCTGTAATAAAAAGTAAAGTGGTCAGGAAGTGTCAGATGTGAACAGCTAACAAACAGTTTCCAGCCTGTGTGATCGTCTTTCTTCACCTGTCACAGTTTTAGTGAAAGGAATTTCTATTTTATAGCTTGTTAAAGTTCAGTGCTGCCATTAATTTCAACTTTTAAAACCCAAATATCATCCAAACACAGTGACTACAGAGGCAAACTGTTTAACCCTCTGACTATGATCTGTGTTAGATGTAGAATCAGTCGGCTACATTAGGAGCTGATAGAACAGATAGATTAAACACAAAGTTATTGAATTTTAAACCAAATAACACAAAATAATGTTAATCACAGAGTTCTTGTCACTGTTCAACAACTGGCAACAACATCGAGTCAACACGAGGCGACTGAATATATAATGTGTGATTATATTCTGAATTAGTCGCATCTCTTCTTTACTGTGTCCACTTCCATGTTGTGTTCCCATCACAGCTGATCAGAGCTCGAGCTGATAAACACCTGTGACAGGTGTGCAGAGTCCTAAATGCAGATTGTTCACATTGAGATTAAAGAGAAAAGATGTTGGTGGTTAGATGAAGGTGTGAAGGAAGGATGAGAGGTCAAGAAGTGTTTAGAAACATGATTTGCATGTGTGAAAATCGTCTTTACTCGGAAAGAGAGACACTTCTGTGTGTGTGTGTGTGTGTGTGTGTGTGTGTGTGTGTGTGTGTGTGTGTGTGTGTGTGTGTGTGTGTGTGTGTGTGTGTGTGTGTGTGTGTGTGTGGTTCAGGTGAGAGCGGCGGCTGCAGTGTGAAGGCGGTTCGGCCTGTGTGGGAGTCTGAACGCTGCTCGGGCCTCGGCTGGTTGCCATGGTGTTGCCATGGTGAACAATTGATACTCGAACAGTAAAAAGCTCCGAGAGCGACGCTGAGATTCATCCGACAGGAGATCCGATCATTCTTCTCTTCAGACAGGGTTTGAATTCTCACGTCGTCGTCTCTTCTCCGTCTCGTCGAGCTCTTGATGCCGCGGCTCTGAGAACCTGTGACCTCTTTACTCTTTACACCTGAGCTTTCATCTGACAGCTGACATCATCTCTGCCTTCTCTCTCTGGTCTGTTTCATGTCGGGTCAGAACAAGAAGCCTCCCGGTCCAAGTATGAAAACAATAAAAACACAAGAAACAGTAAAAATAATCAGATAGACAGAAATGTAGGATGAAGAAGAGAAGAAATGTACGATATACAGATATTTTATTTTAAATCCTGATGATGTGGTTTCAACAATCCAGCAGTTCTTAAATGTTCCAGCTCCAGGTCGACCACCCGACCCACAATCCCACGCTGTCGATTTTTGAGTCTCGTTCCAACTCAAATACTAACTCTCCATTTCTTTCCATCGACTCTTTGTCATCGTAGTTATCTACGACCACCGAGCCTCCAGGAAGAGCGCCAGGCTGTTAAACACTTGTGACACGTGTGATGACATCATCACGTGACACTCTGCGGCCAGAAATACTTCTTCCTGTACGTGTTTTTTGCCTCTGAGCTCTCTAACGTCACAGTTTCCATCTTTGTTTCGATTAAATTCTCAAAAACACCATAAATCTCTTTCTACAACAGTCAGACAACATGTAGAGAGCAGAGAGAATCATGTCCGTGTGGTTCTACGTTGTTCATGTGAGGAGGAGAGAAGAAGAAGAAGCTCGTCCTCATTGTTCGCGTCTCGGCTCTTCTTCTCTGTAATTTGGCTTCGCTGTCAGTAAAACTTTCTCTTTTCTTCTGGAGCTCCAGCCGAGAGTCTTTGTGATGCTGTCGGCAGCTTGACGAGTGGGCTCCGACACGCCGTGCATGCTGGGACAGTGGTTACCATGGAGACGTGCAGTTTTGACTTGATAATGCCTCCTTTTCTTTCTTTTCTTTTTTTCACTGCGGACTCACAGAGAGAGAGAAGAGATGCGACATGATTCACTTCAGATGATAATGACGAGTCTGTGAGGAGGACGAGAGATCCAACAAATCACATTCAGATGATCTTTAGAGAGAGAGAGAGGCTGTCAGTCAGGATGTATGATGATAATAATCAGCTGATCCTCAGCCTGGTGAGCTTCAGTCTGTTAGCATGTTAGCATCGATGTTGGTAACTTACTCTAAAAGCACTTCTGAAAGTCCTGTAAGCAGTCGGTAAACCAAACAAATCAAAGAACAGAATCCAGTTTCTGTGCATCTGTCTGAATCCACCAGTGTGAGTCTGTCTGCGTACACTCGACCCGTGTGTCACTGTGTGTCACTGTGTGTCGCTGTGTGTTGTTTTTTATCGTTAGCAGCCCTCAGTGGAAACGTTAACCTGAAACCAGCTCAGATGTTTACTAGGCCTGTTCGATAAATTTGGTTTTAAATCGCAATTATTTAGTTAGGACGATGTTAAAAACGATCACTTTAACCACTACAGTAATTATGGTACAGCCCCGTTCATGTATCTGGGCTGCGCTGTGTTGCCGTAGCGACCTCCGCCTCCGTCCTCCCATCGCGCTGTCACCGTTGGATTTTGTTGCCAAGAAGAAGAGCAAGTCCGTTGTGTGGAAGTGGTTCGGCTTCGACTCTTCGGATGGAGAGCAAAATACTCAGCGTTGTAAAGTCTGTCTTCAGTCCGTGGCAGTTAAAAACCACAGCACGAAATTGCATATTTGAAATAATTTCTTTGCCTTTTGTCATTTCACAAAAAAATCGGAATTGGAAATCAGGTTTTGAGAGGAAATTGGGATAACCTTTTAGCAAGAGGCTCTTTGTGGAACCATTCCTGCAAACGGTTCTTTAAAGAACCTCCAAAGGTGCCTCAAAGAACCATAAATGGTGCTTCAAAGAACCATGCTATGCTAACATTAGCTACAGCGAGCTCCAGCTCATGAACTCTTCTGGCGACAGTCGTGTATGTGGTCGTCGTCCAGAAAAAGGAGACTTACTCAGACTTTCTCCTTCCTACGACTCCGGTCAAGAGGTCAGTCGTCGCCCTGAAAAGACAATAAATGTACTTAAATATCAAAAATAGCATTTTATATTTATATACTGTGTTATTTGTTAGAGTAGAAGTATAATAACATGGTACTTGAGTAAATGTACTGAGTTACGTTCGTCGCTGCAGTTGTTGTTCCAGCACTCTGCTGAAAAGTGATTCATACATTTTATATGAAACGTACAGTTTGTTCGAGCTGACGGAGAGACGAGGGAGGAGGAGAGAGCTCTCAGCTGGTTGTAGTGAAGGATGCTGGGAGGTGAGAGAGGTGGGAGGACGGCGTGGGAGGGAGGAAGAGGAGAGAGAAGCTCCATCTCACACGGCTGCAGCGACTGATTTATATCATTCAGCCGTTTCATCGGTGAAACGTTAGTAAAGAGTGTTTTGTTTAGTTAGAGACATTTGAACTGTTCTCTAAAAAGACGTCAGCGTCTCTGGACGACGGTCGACAGTTACTCTTCTTCTTCTGTCTTCTGTCTCATGTATCATCCTGTCATCTTCTTCTTCTCTGTCTCTATTTCCGTCCTTCCTGTTTTCGGCCAGCGTGGTTACGTCTCTGCTCCGTATCTCTCCGTCCTCCGGCTATAAATATCTGCTGCTGGTTTCACCACACACTCACCAGTAACCAGTCATCTCTCTCTCTCTCTCTCTCTCTCTCTCTCTCCTGGCCTTGTCTCTGCAGGCTCGCTCGCCCTTCACACACACATGACATCATACTTACGGTTTAAAGGTCCAGTGTGTCGTTTTCTCCTCGGAGGTTGTTGCTAAAGATGCTAACAGCTAGCACGGCGGACATTGTGGAGGAAGAGCCACTTTAAAGCAGCAACAGTTAGTCGTTTAATCGATATTGAAAGAAAAATTAGTCGTTTTTTAACCCCGAACATCTTCTGTGTTTGTGTTTAAAGATGCTGGTTTGAAAACAGAAGACGTCACTTTGAAATCTTATTAAAAAAACAACTATATATTTTATATTTGCCGTCATAAGCGACATTTTTCACAACATTTAATATTGAGCGGCTCTGACTCTTCACCTGACTGTATTTTAATTTATTAGCTTGTTTCTCACCTGTCTGACGCTCCACAGTTCACCTGTTCATGCTGCTAATTAACATAAAGTACAGGTAGCTGCTCTTCCTCTTAGCTGCTGCTAGTGTTGGTTTTGTGTTCAGTGTTTCCAGCAGCTGTTGTCTGATAATATAATCTGGTGTCGGACCGGCTGGTGAACGGGTCGGACCGGCTGGTGACGGGTCGGCTGGTGAACGGGTCGGACCGGCTGGTGAACGGGTCGGCTGGTGAACGGGTCGGAGCGTTCAGGTGGTGGAGACAAAACCAGAGCTGAAAGAGACACGAACACGACGTCACTGTTCGATCTGTTAATAACAACTTCAATACTTTCAGATGTTTGTCAAGTTGATTTGCAGCTTCACAACATTTAAAAAGCAGAAACACTTTCTGGTTCTGGTTCTGGTTCTGGTTCCACGTCACGTTTGGCTCTGTGATGATCATTGTTCAGTTCTCTGATCAGATTATTAATTGATTTGTTGTTAAGATGAAGAATAAATCAGTCGGCAGTTGAACAAGTGAAAGTGTCAGAGAGTCGCTCGTCATGACACACTTTCCAAAATCTGTGTGTGTGTGTGTGTGTGTGTGCATGTACGTCTGCAGTGTGCGCGCGTGTGTGTGTGTGTGTGTGTGTGTGTGTGTGTTGTCATGACTCCAGGCCCGGTGTGTGTGTGTCCATGTGTCTGTGTGCTTTATTGCTTCTGAATGAGTGCACATTGTGTTAGCTTCACTCTGGCAACACACACACACACACACACACACACACACACACACACACACACACACACACACTCTGTCAGGGTCCCAGTGGTAGCGTATTTTTAGCGTAGCAACACAAGCAGCTCCAGCCTGACTGGTTGTTGAGCTGCAAGTGGGTGGCAGCAGGCGCACACACACACACACACACACACACACACACACACACACACACACACACACACACACACACACACACGTCCTTCCAGAGAAACACAGTTTCAGCTCTGCGGAGGAGGACAAAAAATCTCATTGGTGGATTTAAACGTCAGTGGGCGGAGCCTCAGTGCTGGGGGATGGGATGGCAGCAGCCAATCAGAGAGCAGATCTGAGCCTCTCTGTTGTTTTCAGACTGAACGTGAAGTTTTCTTCTTTTCACACAAACGAATCAGTGATTTCTGATTCTACGTCAGACTTTAAAGGACTTTCAGATTCTGGTTCTTGTGAGTGAACAGTCTGAACTGGACCTTCAGTCTGTCAGCTCTCAGGTTCTGCAGTGAAACACGTTTAAAACCACAGAAGAAGAAGAAGAGGAGGCCGCTGCAGCGTCTCTCTCTCTGTGTGTTTGGTGTTTTGTGCCGAGTCATGGTGCCGTGTGCTGACTGCAGGTCCAAACCGCCCGGTGCTGCTGAGTCGTGCTGCTGACTCTGACCTTCTGCTCACCTGCTGCTGGTTCAGACTCCTTCAGGGTGACGAGCACAGCGAGAGGAGCCGTCAGGAAACAGTCACAGCGAGAAATAAAACTGACTTACAGACGAGTGAATCCACATTTTAATCAAACATGATCTGATTTATCTGATTAATCTGAAACTGTGGACTGATGGAGATGTTTCACCTGATGTCACCTCTCAACACGACGTCGTTAACACAGACTGTGATTTACATCAGAGTCTGACTTTCTATATTTAATGAGCTCAGAATTAACTGTTTAATAAATTATGATCATTATGAATTATGTATGTAGTCTCACCTGACGCCTGTGATCATTAAATGTGTGTGTGTGTGTGTGTGTGTGTGTGTGTGTGTGTGTGTGTGTGTGTGTGTGTGTGTGTGTGTGTGTGTGGTAACGTGTTGTGGCCAGTAGGGGGCGGTGCTCTCTCAGTTTACAGACAGAGGAGGAGGCTGAGAGCCTGCAGCCAATCAGAGAGCAGAGTCGTGGTCACATGACGTCCACAACAGAACCAGCAGACTGAAGTGTGACAGAAGACAGAGTTGTTTCATTTAAATGAGACAGATGATCAAGTTTTATTTATTAAATATATTTAATATGTGTTGATTGTTTACAGGATCCTTCGTTATGTCGGATCAAACTGTGGAAACTGGCGATAAATGAAAACAAATGAATGGTTTCCACACTGTTGGTTCTCTGTGGTCTCAGTCTGAAGTCCAGCAGCTGGTTTCGGTCCCGTAGAACAAACACATGAAGAATCCATTAAACATCTGCTGCGTGTCTCCTGGTTCACATCCTGGAGGCACAACACAGACATCAGCTGTGGACCTTCTGGAGATGTTTAGTTTAGTTCTTCCTGAAGCCTCAAAAGCTGGAAATCCTGTTTCCACCGAGGAACCGACACAAACTGTTTGAGCTGTCGTAGAAACAGAGACTCAGATGTTTGTGTCGCTCTGACGGACAGAAGGTGTGCAGGTTCAGGTTCAGCTGCAGAGCTGAGGAGCATCTTTAAAGGAACAGTCAGCTAAAATATAAAAATCCAGTCATCACCTCGTCCCTCGTCAGGAGTCAGGTGACACGTCGGACAGGTAGCACGCTAACGCTTTTAGCTCAGCAGAGAGTGTAGATGTTCTCAGGAGGAGCTGATTCTCCTCCTGTTGCAGATGTCACATGATGTCGGACCGTCCACTCACACGCTCTCTCTCTCTCTCTGTGTTTGTTCCTCTGCAGGTGATTGGACGATCTCCTCGGCCTGCCCGTCAGAGCCGCTCTGACAGTGTGTGTGTGTGTGTGTGTGAGTCTGTGCTCGAGGGTCCCGTCGCTAACGGCAGCAGGCGGCAGCAGGTGGAAGGACTCGAGGGCGGCGGCGGGGGCGGAGTCGCGGCCAGGTCAAGATGACGTCGGTAGCGGCGGAGTTCGAACACATGGAGATCCAGCAGCAGTACAACGATGGCGTCAACAACCGCTGGGACGCCGACGACTGGGACAACGAGAACAGCTCGGCCCGGCTGTTCGAGCGCTCGCGCATCAAAGCCCTCGCAGGTAAGACGACGCGTGATTGGACGGACGGGTGATGTTCTGTTTCAGCTCATGTTTCCTTTTACTTTGAGTCCGATGGAGCAGATGAGCTGTGTGTTCAGTTGATCCAGGATCAGCTGTTTGAAGGAAACATCAGACCCGTGACGTCTCTGCTGTCGTACAGAACTCGGGTCTTTGTTCTGGCTCCGTCCTGGTTTTGTGTTTGCTCAGCGGGAGTCCGGACGGGTTCGTAAACCTCAGAGTTTGTGTCAACACACAGAACAATGAAGCAGAGAGCAGCAGCTTTAACATCTGTTTCTGTCGGAGAATGAAATGAAAATGTTTGATTCTGAGTCCGTTTGTGAAGCTGAGCTGGTTCTGTTACTGACCCGCAGCTGTTAACGAGGCTCATTAACGAGCTGCAGACACCGCTGGCCTCTTTACAGCCGTCTCGTATCAGGATAAAGTCCAGCTGGGATTTAAGACACAAGTCTGATCTCAGTCCGTCTTCAGGTTCTGGATCAGTTCTCCTCCGGTCCAGAAGGAGGCGCTGATGCACCTCAGGCTGTTTGTGAGCTGATAAAAACACCAGAAGAAGAAGAAGTTCTGCACTGAAGCAGTGTAGTTACTGTGTGTGTGTGTGTGTGTGTGTGTGTGTGTGTGTGTGTGTGTGTTACAGTGACTCCAGCTCTCTCTCCTGCTGTGTTCACCCTGACGGCCGACTGTCCCACTTCACTAAATAATTCACTCCAGTGTTAAATATGCAGCAGAAAGCTGATGGTGTGTGTGTGTGTGTGTGTGTGTGTGTGTGTGTGTGTGTGTGTGTGTGTGTGTGTGTGAGCGAGCTTTTAAAGGTTTGGAGGCGGAGCTTGTGTGTCCTGATGAAGTGGTGTAAAGTGATCAGCAGCTTCTCTCAGTCGACTCGTGTGATGGTGTGTGTGTGTCAGGTGTGTGTGTGTTGTGTTGAGCTGAAGGAGACACACAGTTCTTCTTCAGCTGATACAGATGATCAATAATTACCTGTTTCTCAGAGCTGATCTGTAGTTTGTGCTCACCTGAGGCTCAGAGGTGCTGAACACAGACTGCAGGTCTTTACTGCCCCCTGCTGTCCTGGAGTGTGTGTGCTGATCATGACAAGTCAATGAAAGCTTTACTTATCTGCTCTATTGATCGACTGTATTGATAAATGATCCCTGACAGGTTTTCATTTAATGGAGCTGTTCAGTCTGAACGTCTTCCTCCTCCTCCTCTTCATCGTTCAGCCTCTTCCTGCTCCTGCTGAGCTCAGCAGGCCGGAGGATGTGTGCTGACACTGAGTTAGTGTTTATGTGACAGAGGCCGTGTGTGTGTGTGTGTGTGTGTGTGTGTGTGTGTGTGTGTGTGTGTGTGTGTGTGTGTGTGTGTTAACGAGCTGACGGCTCATCAGCAGAGACTGACTCGACTCTTTAAAGGCTCAGGTGTCATATTTGTCTTCTTGTCTTTGAAGAAGAAACAAATCATTTATAGTTTTTAGTAAAGAAAGTCTGAGCTGCTTCAGCCTGAGGTTCTGCTGCCTGAGGTTCTGCTGCCTCTCTGGGTTCATCGCTCTGCTTCCAGAACAGTTTTTGGGTTCTGGACCCTCAGACAGAGTTCAGATCCTGAACGGATCAGAAACACGACGTCAGTTTGTGTCTCGGGTCATTTAAACCTTCAGCTGCGACGTCTGAAAACTGATGCTGTGTGTGTGTGTGTGTGTGTGTGTGTGTGTGTGTGTGTGTGTGTGTGTGTGTGTGTGTGTGTGTGTGTGTGTGTGTGTGTGTGTGTGTGTGTGTGTGTGTGTGTGTGTGTGTGTCAGTGTGTGTGTGTGTGTGTGACGCCTCCATATGATATCCTGGGAAACACAAAACCAACGGTCACCATGGAAACGCAGGCAGATCTACTTACAGTGCAGGCAGAGACAGAAGGAGTGTGTGTGTGTGTGTGTGTGTGTGTGTGTGTGTGTGTGTGTTATGGACTTTATGACAAATAAAGCTGCAGTATCTCACACAGCGTCTCCGTGCTCCTGAACGTTCACTTCTTTCTGCTCTGACTCGTCTGATTTGAGTCTCGCTGTGACACAAAGATCCAGTTCAACATCATCGACCCGTCAGAACCTCGTCTGAGGCCCTGAAGTGTTTCTGGTCACCTTCTGTCTTCAGCTCAGAATAACCTGAGAGCTCTTTGAGGAGGAGGAGGAGGCTCGGATAATAAACTGTGTCACAGTTTTCAGAGGTCGATGTCGTCACGTGTCTCGTTTTGTTTGATTTAAAGTCAAAGATCCAGTTCACACGTGTGAGAAGAAGCAAACATCAGTTCTCTGGAGTCTTTGTTTGACAAACTGATCAGTTATTAAAATGGATTTATTGTCGCAGCTTCAGTAGAAAACCTGTTTTCATGAAGTGAGGTTTGAAAGCGGCTCCTCTGAGCGGAGACTCGGGTGTCGTGTCACCGGCTGCTGCTTCTGGAGGTGAAGCTGCAGGACTGAGAGTCTTTGTGTGGATGTAAAGCAGCGTAGCGGCGGCTTTAAGTGTCTTTGTCTGCAGATTATATGTTTTATAATAATGGAGTCTGCTGTGGAAGACGAGCTGCAGATACAGAGCTGCTTTTAAAGGAATAGTTCGGATAAAACTGAGGTTTTTACACTTCAGTTGATGGTTCACAGATTTTCTCTGTTATAAATCATTAAAACAGTAATTTAAGACGTCGTCATGGGAACCTGTAATAGAGATTATAAAGACTAAATGAAATGATTGATAGAAAAACTGCCTGGAGAGCACAAAGTCAGTTTATAAAGTCACTTTGAATTTATCAGTTGGTTTGAAGTAACTTGGACATTAATAAGTATTTAATAAGTATTTGGTGAGTATTTGGAGTATTTGGATCTTTATGGAGCAGAAGAGTTTTCTAAACGCTGGACCGGAGCTTTAAAGTGAGGACGGCTCAGTCAGCCGCTCAATAATTAGAACCAGGAACGGGCCAGGTTCCCCACAGAGAGGCACACACACACACACACACACACACACACACACACACACACACACACACACACACACACACACACACTTCCTGTTCAGAGGAGCAGATGGAGGAATGCTGGGAATGTTGGTGTGTCTGTTGTTTTAATGTTTTCTGAGTGTTTGTGGTTTTAAAAACATCACAAAGTGAAAGTGAAGACGAATCTTTACTTTCTTTTTCTTTTCTTCTACCCAAGACGATAAACTTGTATATTTACTTTAGCAGCTGTGGTTTATTTAATTCACAGCTGTGCTTTAACTGAATGATGCAGCGACATGAGTAAGTGTTCAGATCAGCTGTGAGCTGAAGCTTCTCGTGTTTCTCTCTTCATCACGTCTTTAACCTTCAGGCCGGATCGATCTGAAAGCTAAAGTCGGACCTCGCCTGGTTATTTCTTACAGCGGGCAGGAAAACACCTCTCACCACCTCAGACTGTGTTTCCCCTCCATCATGGCCGCCGCCGGCCCTGTTGTTTGCTGCTCTGACCTCACAGGAATGTCTTTGTGTGGTCAGGAGGGTGAGGCGGCGTGTCGGTGTGAAATTCACCACGGCAGCGACACAAGTTTGAACCCTGAGCGCAGCAGCAGCGTCTCCTCGCCGAGCGGCTGCAGGTTCGACTCCTGAACGCTGAACTAAAAGAAACAGGATGAATATATTTCAGCAGCAGTTAGAAAGTGAACTGGCAGTGATCAGGAAGCGTTTGGTCCCCGAGGCGTCTGCTGTGGGCCGTGTCGGCGGTCTGACTCCGCTCCGGCTGGATGAATGGTGCGTTTGGTTCGTTGGCGGGGCCGCCCTGAGGGGCCGAGCCACGAGGAGGCCAGATGACGGGAGGGAACACGGCGTGACGCTCAGCATGCCGGCAGGACAGAGCGTGTTGTCATGTACAGATTATCAGCAGAACATAAAAACCGACTCGGCCCGTTTCTGTCAGCTGCAGAAACATTTGCTCCATCTGTTGTCTGTTTGTCCCGACCTCTGACCTCTGACCTCTGACCTCTGCACCGACGGTGATCTGAGAGCTGAAGCTGGTTCCACTTTCTGACATCGTTTACATCAAATCAGGATGTCGTGTTCATGTCGGGCGGCGGCCTCAGCCTGATCACAGTATCACCAGACTCCCTTTACAAATCAGCTAATTTTAGGAACATTATGAAACACTACGACAAATTCTAAATCATTGGTTCCTTCTGGTAAATTCAGCAAATGTCCTAGATGAACTTCTTTCTTTCTTTGTGTAAAAACATAATTTAATCAAGTCTTAAAGTTTAATCACTTCAGAACAGGGAGTGAAAGGGAGTCGACCTCTTACAGCGTTCCTTCATGTCGTCTGTGAATAATCGACTTGTGTCTGTGAGTAAAAGTGAAGCAGCTCTGGGTGGAGCTGCTGGCCGAGTTAATCAGATGGTCAAAGGTCATGTTTGTGATGAAGGAAGGGAAGGTCATTGACTTGTATTCTGTGTTAATGACGGCAGGAGAAGTGAAGAAAAGCCTCAGACCCTGTTCAGATACGGGATTAAAATCCATCCTGAGTGATCCGATCACAAGTGGTCGGACTCCATGTTTCTACACAAAGACAGAAAGAAGTTCATGTAGAACATCTGCTGAATTCACAAGAAGGTCCAAATAATGCAGAATGAGTCAGAGACAGAGTTTCACAGAGTTTATAAAGTGTCTCCAACTCAACAACTCACTAAACTGACACATTTGTTAAGGGAGTCTGGGGACTTTCTCCACGGGGACAAAGAAGGAGCCTATATTGTTCCTGTTTAGTGTCTTTGTAACATGTGACATGTTCAGATCAATAACATGTTTCTTCTTTCATAAATGGAGTGTAAATGGTGACATCAGTGTAAACAGTGTGTTCAAACAGCTGATCAGTGTTGGCAGGTAAGACTTTAGCACTTTAGACACAGAAGCAGACAGGCTGGTACAGACATGCTGCCACAAACTGACACTTTGTACAAGGAGACAAACAACTTCAGCTTCTGATTTAATGCTGAATTTACAACAAGGACACAACCAGTTAGAATCTGTCAGAGACACAGTTTCACTACGTTAGAAAGCTTTACGCTACTTAACAACTCCTAAAATGAGCCGATTTGTTAAGGGAGTCTGGTGGAATTGTGGTTAATAGTTGGCTTCATGTTTTACATTAATGCTGAATTTACAACAAGGACACAACCAGTTAGAATCTGTCAGAGACACAGTTTCACTACGTTAGAAAGTTTGTTTTAACTCAACAACTCCTTAAATTAGCTGATTTGTAAAGGGAGTCTGGTGCTGTCGGGGTCACTTGGCCATAAAATTATCTGTATATCTTCTTTCCGTCGAACACTTTTAGTCTTCTGTCCGCTGCAGTTATTTCGGGGTCACATGAATATTTGTTCCTTGCATTGTCTCTGGTGACCTCTGACCTCTCGCCTCCTTCAGTTATGCAGGAAGTGAAGCTGATTCTCCTCCAATCAGTTTTCTTTGTATCGTCTCCACCTTCCTCCCAAAACTGCCGTCTTTTCCTGCAGATTAATGTGAAGCTGTGTGTGTGTGTGTGTGTGTGTCTCAGTGTGTGTGTGTGTGTGTGTGTGTGTGTGTGTGTGTTCATGGACAGCAGCAGGATCAAACAGGAAGTGCTGGCCGGGCTCAGACAGGAAGAACATCTCCACAACAGACTCTAATATTAGAGCTCAGATATTCTCAGGATGTTTGGACGTCTGTGTGTGTGTGAACGATGAGCTCCTGAGCCACACACACACACACACACACACACACACACACACACACACACACACACACACACACACACACACACACTCCACCCTGTTTCCTCTCTCGGCACACACACAGTCTTGTTTATGAGCCTTATTGGCGTGGAGCTGCAGCCGCGGGCTCAGGATGACTTACAGAAGCACAATGAGCGTGTTCACATGAGATCTCGTCTCCGTGAGTCGACTCTCAGTCTGTCCCGACCAACACAAGTTACGATGTCAGCTACATTTTAAACGCTCTGTTATCTCGATGTTAACTCATTTTTCTTCAGTGAGACACAAGAACTCTCTGTCTGTCCTGAGAATCGTACTCCATCCACTTCCAGTTCAGTTTTTAGAGACAGACGTGCAGAAGACGATCGTCTTCACTTACTAAAGTTACTCAAACTTATGTGATTATCAGAATAGTTTGAGATCAGTGTAATGGATCAGTTAAAGCAGGCTTGTGTATATATTCAGATGTAAATCCCGACTGTCGTGTCATCAGCACATGAAAGCTGATCCTGATCATCTCCACGCTTTATTTCGTTTTCACTCATGGAGACATTTATGAGTTTTGCTGTTTTGTCTCAGTTGGAGGTGAAAACATTCCTATAATTTCTCATTTTCTCATTTCAAATCGAAGGAAAAGTACAAAAGACAACAACAAATTAAAAAGTTTAGCTGCAACTAGCGATTCTTTTTATCTGTCGATCGTTTTCTGGATGAATCGATCAGCTGTTTGGTCTTTAAAGTGTTTCCTCCTCAGATGGAGAGAGGAAAGAAACCAGAAGTTAACAAAGTGACATCAGAGAACGAAGACTTTTCTTTCCCTTACAAACATTAGCAACATTAGCTTAGCATCATTTTATTCTCACATTATCATTGAGAAGATAAACTCGAGTCCATTAAAATCAAACTGCACTTTTTACTTTTATTGAAAAAGAAATTAAATTCCTGACAGTTCTTTAAAGACTCTTCAGTGTGTTGGTGATAAATGGATCCATGTATTGATCAGTGATCAGCTGTGAGGAGCAGACTCCTCCTCAGTGTGAGCAGAAGCCTTCAGCTCTCTCTCTCTCTCTGTGTGTCGTCCTCTCTCGCCCTCCTCCCACTCCGCCCCTTATGCTAACTAGTCGATGACATCACCGCTGAGAGCCCGCTCTGTGATTGGCCGCTGGGAGGAGTGGCTGCCCCTGCTGGCGGCCCCTCCCCCCTCCACTCTCCCTTCTGTCTGAAAGGTGTTTTCAGTGTCTGCGAGCTGCTGCTGCTGGAGGACAAACCCACGCTTTCATTCTCTGCCTCCCTCCATCTCCTCCTCTGCTTCCTGCCTCGTTCTGTCGCTGCAGCGCCGCTCTGCTCCGTCTCGTTGTGCTGCTCCTTCGGGCGGAGGATGGGAGGGATCCTGACGGAGGGGAAGGTGTGAAATCTGCAGACGCTGACAGATGGATGGGGAGAAAACACAGGCGTGATGCTGCCACCGTCGCCGCCGCGGTGCGTCTGCTGAGCCAGCAGTTTCTGGTGAACACAGAAGGAGAGAGAGGGACTCTCAGTTCAGCTCTTATGTCGTTCGCCCTCCATCGCTCTGCAGCTGAGCCTGGACTCTTTCTACAGGCTGCTGTGTGTTTAAACTCAGGTTTACATCTCTTCAGGTGACTTTATCGTCTGTAAAGCTCATTTATTCTCCTGGAAACTTGTTTTATCTGGAACTCTGAGCTTTCCTCTCCTGGACGCAGCTCATCCTGTCGGGAGCTGAAGCTTCACTCTGCTGCAGGGAAGTTTCCAGTTTCTCCTCCTGGACTCGGCTTCCCCCGGCTGAAACTCGAGCAGCTCAGACTCTGCTTTCCTGTCTTGAAGTAGATTCGACTGGAAGCTGCTTGGAAACATTTGACTTTCTCTCCTCGATGCCTCTGTGGACTCGTCTCGTCTGAATCTTGGATCATGGAGCTTCAGAGCGCCACCAGCGGTCTGTCCGGCCCTCTCTCCCCCGGCCCTCTCTCCCCGACCATGGACTATCCTGGCCCCCTGTCCCCCTCGTCGGGCGGCCCCGGCCCCTCTCTGGCGAGCCCCGGCCGGGGGCCCAGCCCCAGCCTCAGCCCCATCAGGGGGCCCAGCCCCAGCCCCGGGTTCTCGGGCCAGGCCGCCTTCAACTACAACCAGCTGGAGGGGAGGTTTAAACAGCTCCAAGGTAAGACGAGAGCTGACAACTCCTGGAGGTTTAATTCAGGGAAAGTTCAGTGATGTTTCCAGCAGTAACTTCCCAAAGACAACCAGAGGAGGTCCAGATGAGAGCAGCTCCTCTAAAAGTAGTGTCTGAAATTAAAAAGTACCTTCATGACGACCACAGAAGTTAAAGACGAGGTTTATAGACGTGAGGAAATGTTTGATTTATCCTCAGGATGGAAGAGAAGTTTAAAGGAAAGTCAGGTGAAGTTTTTGAGTCCACAAAAGTAGCTGGAGACTCGATTTAAAACAGAAAAACAACCGAAGAGACATCAGACGTCTCCGTACAGCTCGTCCAGATCACAAACTGACCCGAGGACACGATATTTACACCCTCAACGTGCCCTCGAGATTTCAGCTTCAAACTGGGTTTAAATAACGTCTTTACGAACCATCAGAGCTGGATCACAGCAGACGAGCTGCACCGACACATCTGATGTGTTTTTGGTTGTTTTTCCTTTTAAAATCACGTCGGCAGCTACTTCACATGGCTTTAAATCAGCATGGAGGGAGGAGATAATGACTCTATAAATCCTCTAAGTCCTCGTAAAAGTCGCTCCTTACGAACAGAACCTGCCTTATAAATGTCATGTTTTTAAGTTTTCTTATCAAAGTGATCCAGTGATGGTCGTCTGTAGTTCGTATACGAGTGTCCTGCCGACTGGAGCCACTGACGGATAATTCAGCAAAGTTTTGTTTGGAGTTTTTTGGTTGTTTCTCTGTTTTAAATCTCCAGCTGCTTCAGTTGTTTAGCAGAAAAGCTGCAACTCTGTTCTCGAAAATATTCATTTTTTAATGAACTGTTGCTGTAATAATTGCAAACATGACAAAACTGGATATAAAGTCACTGAAAAGTTGTAAAGAAACATCAGTAATCACTCAAAGTGTCACTTCAGTCTCACTTTGAATGTCGTCATCAGCTTCATTTGTGTTGAATCTTTGTAGAGTTTTGGTGTGAAATCAGAGTGTTGATGTGGAATCAGAGCTGGTGTGAGTGAGTCAGCAGTTCGGACGTTATCTCGGCTCGCTCCGTGTCGCAGCTCCACCCTGCTCCACACTCACACTGATACAAGTGATCGCTGCCTTGCTGAAGGGCAGCAGCAGCTCACACACCCACATTCTTTCAGATAGCTGCGATCTGACCAGCGACCCGTCAGCGTGTCTCAGTCATTAGCTGGTGTAATCAGTCAGCAGGGCGTCGGCTGACAAACGTCCACTCGGTCTCTATATTTATGTAATTAGTTTGGATCAGAAAGACGCTTCGCTCTTTATCAGGCGATAAAACCATCCGTAGTTATTCATCAACAGCCGACCATCATATACTTTTATCAGCTCTTTATCATCTCATCTGCTTTATTCACATTTCCAGTTCACATTTCGACAACCGACAAGTTTATTAACAGAATCACAGTTTGATTGTAAAGCAGCCGGTTCATCTTCCAAACCCGTAAGACACAGCAGCGTCCGGTTCAGCAGGGAGATAGAAGAGTCTGTCAGGAGGTTTGATGGTCCAACGCTGGACCGTCCTCCAGGAGACGGGAAGAAAGTCTCACGTGTGACCGAGTGTCAAGACTGACTTGTTCTTAAGTACCGTAACTTTCGTAAGTTTCCCTAAACTTAACGAAACCACAACATATTCACAACATTAGTGACGATGTGAAATGTTCGTCAACAAGATTTATTTTGAATGTTGCATATTAACTCCTCACGAGTAGTTAGAGCGACGTCAGAGGTCGACCTCGACCTCAAAGTGAACACAAACCTGTCCTGAGTGTGAGAAGATGACGTCTCTTCGGCAGGTTAAGCTCAGCTGCATTATAAAGGAAGTAGAGGAGGAAGACGCCAGTATATATTTTATTTAACGTCACTTTAATGCTTTGAAACGTATCCAAACACTTAATTCACACAGATACTGACGTCTACAAACACATCCTCTCCTCGTCCCATGAGTTTCCATCGTGTGTGACATCAGACGACTGATCCTTCGTCACGTCGGGCGAATAAATGTGTCGCCATTTCACAAGTAGGAGTCCCGACGTCGAGCAGTGTTTCATTGTACTTTCTGTAGTCGGAGGTCGGAAATGTTTCGAGGTCCGACTCGTCATCAAGGCTGCTGACTTTGAAAAGTTAAAACAAGAAGAAATAACATCATGTGAAAAAGTTTGAACAGTTGGGTCAACAATCAGCTAGCCTGATCATTGACCCAACAGGAAGTTGGGTCAATGATCAGGCTTGGCTGAGGGTTCTGGTTCTGCTTCTCTGTGAGTCTGCTGCTTCTTTTAAGAACAACTGTTGACACAAACGCTCATAACTCAGCTGGACTTTGCTCCTGATCTCAGCGAGGCCGTCTGTTTGCTCGTCTCTGTCAGAGATGCAAATACAGTTTATAAGTGAAGCGGCTGGTTCTCACGTAAACACCTGAACAGGTTGTTTCATTCATAAGATGTAAATCAGGTGTGTTGCAGATGCACACAGCTCAGAGTTAACGTCACCATCAGAGGCTCAGCGGAGGATCTTCACCGTCAGTAAAAGGTTTTAATACCAGGACGGTTTTTCAAGGAGACACTTGGAGTGTAAAAGTATCGGCAGGCTGAATTTAGCTGAAGGCTGATGGAGCCGCTCATCGACGAGCTGATGCCCAGAAACCTTCAGCATCGTCCCTGGAAGCTAAAAGTAGCTCGCTGGAGGGAGGCCAGGTGGAGGGAGGTGGAGGGAGGTGGAGGGAGGTGGAGGGAGGTGGAGGGAGGTGGTCGCAGCAGGTGCATTGTGGGGCTGAAAGCTCTGAGCTGATATCTTCTGTTAACGATCCAGAGCGTCGAAGCTTTTCTCGGATCCGAACAGAGGCGATCGTTCCCTCGAGGTCTTCGTGACTCTGAAGCCTCGTAAATGGATCAGCCTTGTTCTCCGGTCCAGGTCGTTAGAGGTTCATAAAGAACCGCACGGTTCCAGAGACGGGTTCTTATCAGGGTTGAGTTTTGGAGTTTTGTTTGTAGAGGGGCGGATCATATGAAGTGTTATCTTTCCAGGACCATAAACCGATGTTTTAGTGCAGAGACGTGGGCGGGTTCAGTCGCTGACTCGATGTGTGGGAGGTGAACTTCTGTCACTACGTCTGCACACAGGATGTTACACATCCCTGCAGTTTGAGTCCATCTGACATAATGTGGCTTATTTTAGGACGTTTGTAGCTCAACAAAAGCAAAAGCGTCGTACGAAATACTCCATCAGGGTTTTTGTTCTGCTTCCAGTTGTTGTTTCGTCACGAAGGAGGAAAGTTTAGAAGTTTGACGGAATAAGAAACATGATTCTTGTCGTCTGTGAGTCTGAATCGATGTTCAGAGTCCAACAAACGTGTTCTCAGATGTGTGTTTGAAGATGTTCAAAGATCTGTCGACGACCATCAGGACCAACAGACATTAAACTTGTCCCTTCACTCCTGAGCAGATCGTCTTGGTTCTATGAGGTCAGCGTTCAGGGATATAAACTCAGTTGTTGTGAGGCTCAGGTGGTTCAGAGCAACGTATCCTGAAGGAGCGCTGGTTCAATTCCCAGCGGGCCGATGAATATGGAAGCAGTCGGTGGTTATTGTTGCTGCAGAGAGCTTCAGATGTGAGGTGGAGGAGCTGAAGAGCAGCACTTCCTCCTCGTTAGTGTTATTGAGCGAGCGTCCCCGGTTAGAAATGAAGCAATTATGGAGGGAAACAAGTCGTCAAACGGCTTCATGAACGGACTCATGGGAGGTTTTACACTCAGCAGGAGAGTTAGAGGAGAGGTGAATCACTCATGTTTCTTTCTTTCATAAAACTAAAGGTGTTTTTAAGATGATCCTTCTGACTTTGTGAGTAAACGAGCTGCTGGAAACAATCAAAGCTGACTCTGGTAAATATCAGAGAAATCATGTGTCACAAACTGTGCAGAAATAATCAATACGAGGTTTTTCTAGGTACAAAGATGGATTAATTAAAGTAATGGATGGAATGGCTTCTTGGTTGATAAATGGATTGATCAGTAATAGATACAGAAATGATAAAAGATTGATAGATGATGGACACATGGATGGATGGATCGATATATAGATAGATGGATGAAAGTGTAGATTAATGAGCTTTTAATTCGTATCAAAGGCAGTATTGATGATTCAACCCTCTTTATTGAACTGAACTTACTGTATAACTTTGACAAAGATCCTTTATTGATTATCAAGTTCAGATAAAATTCACCAAAAGTTCAACAACAAATGACAAAAGAGAGAAATTCAGTTTGTTATGAAGAGTCTGGAAGTGACACCTCAGGCTAACGCTAAGCTAGCTGCAAGCTAACGCTAAGCTAGCTCTGTCAGTCCTTCTTGTTTTCTTCTCTGCGGTGGTATTGAGAGGAAAACACTAATAACTGCTGATTCTGCTTTTAATTTTGATGAACAGAATCAAAACCTTACGATCGATTTCTCCATTGATCAATTTTATTAAAGTTATATTTGATTATTTAATAAAATGTTTGAATTATAGATTAAAAAACAGTTTTCCTGCAGCTGTCCGTCAGCTGGAGCGTCCAATCCTTTTGTTTCTATATTTTGGGGGGTGGGCGGGGCTACTCTTTGTTTTCCATTCGTGACACAAACGACCTTTAAAGTATTGATTAATGATTCATTGATTGGCTGGAACACACACACGCTGGCCCTCTTCGCTGCTCACACACAGCCGCTCTTCATCCCGCTCTGCTCCCAGCATCCCCCTCTTTTCCTGTGTTGTCCCGAGCCGGCCAATCAGAGGACGGCTCGGTGGTTTGGGAGCCCCCGAGCTGTGTGTGTGTGTGTGTGTGTGTGTGTGTGTGTGTGTGTGTGTGTGAGGAGGGGGTGAGGATTAGCAGAGGGGGGGAGGGAGGGAGGGAGGGGGGAGGGTGTGTCTAACATGGTCTGCGAGGCACAAACATGTCCACGGCACATTGTCGTCCCTCCTTCTTTTTGTCTCCGTCTGAGCGGCGTTCGTCCTCTCCTTCGTCCTCGTCTCCTCTTTCTTCTCCTCGTCCACCTCATCAATGTTTCATGAGCTTCTGCAGAGCGTCTGTCACCGTCCCTCCTCCTCCTCCCTCCTCCCTCCATCCTCTTAGTGAAATTAAAAGGAGGTTTCAGCCGCCTCGTCCTGATAAAACTCACACAAAGGCAGGGTGAGGAGCGCTTCACCTCCTCCTCCTCCTCCTCCTCCTCCTCCTCGTCATCAGTGTCAGGTTCAGCGTTTCAGTTTTAGCTCTTTAAATGTAGTGAGAGCTTCAGCACCAACATTTGTATTCAGTATTCTAACACATGCAGAAAACACAGCGTCCTCCTGCGTGCAGCTGCTATGAAGATGTAAATCCACCCATCGTCTCCTCCATGCTGATGGAAGGTGAAGTTTGGTCGTACAGGAAAACAGGGTTGCAGATGTTATTTGCACCCACTGCAAGATATCACCTTAACAAAGGGTTAAATCTGGTCTCAGATCAGTTAGTGATGTGTCTCTGCTGCAGACTGTGATCACAGCAGACGAGCTGTGTGGAGACGTCTGATGTTTAAATCAAGTCTCCAGCTGCGTCAGCTGTGTAGCAGAATGCTGCAACTCTGTTTTACTGTGAAGCTCCAGAACTGTTCTGTGGACTACGACATCTCACTGACTTTATATCATCAGCAGGAGGAGAGGAGGACTTTATATCATCAGGAGGAGGACTTTATATCATCAGCAGGAGGAGAGGAGGACTTTATATCATCGGGATATGATATGAGGAGTGAAGCTGCTGCCGTACCAGCAGACGACAGCAGCTTCACTCCTCAGACAGTTTCTCTGTTTTAAATCAAGTCTCCAGCTGCTTCAGCTGTTTAGCAGAATGCTGCAACTCTGTTTTACTGTGAAGCTCCAGAACTGTTCTGTGGACTACGACACTTCACCTGACTTTATTATAATAATGGAGGGAGGAGATGATGAGATGATGACTCCATAAATTAGGTTAGAAATCCTCAAAGAAGTCTCTCCTCACATGAGCAGAACCTGCCTGAGAAACATCAAGTTTTTAAGTTGTCTTCAGTATCACAGTGATCCAGTGATGGTTGTCTGCACATCCACAGGTTCACTGCTAACAGGAAGTGATGATAACTAATTCGGCAAAGTTTTAATGTAGTTTTGGAGAAGTTTTAATGTTTTGGTTGTATAAAAAGTTGTTTAAAATCGTCACTAATTAAGGTTCAGGCGTGATTTATCTGAATTATCCTCATCTGATCAGAAATCAGTCCTGAGTTATCCTCACAACACGTGAAGCGAGAGTCTCGTGTCGTCTCTCTAATAAATTCATCGACAACCTGGAAACGATTGAGAAACTTCACCTGAGGTCGAGCGAGCAGGATCAGTTACAGAGAGAGAGAATCAGGTTATTGTTCTGCAGAAGGTGACATGAGTGAGTGTTTGAGGAAGGTGTGTGTGTGTGTGTGTGTGTGTGTGTGTGTGTGTGTGTGTGTGTGTGTGTGTGATCACGTCGTCTTGCTCCACATGCAGCTTGAGCAGCATGAAAGGGCTCTTTGATGAGAGGACGTCACTGAGCATGCTCACAGAGAGGGGGCGGGGCTTATCTGAGCCACGAGAGAGAAAAACATCATCAAGTAAAAATCTGAATACACAAGTGTGTGTGTGTGTGTGTGTGTGTGTGTGTGTGATCAGCTGTGAACAACAGTTATGTTTGTTTAAAAAAGGAGAAGTTCACTCAAACCACAAGCGGCTGATATCAGATCAGTTTTATTTACGGCTGGGTTGTTGTTGTTTGTTATCAGCCTCTCTGTGGTTTTATCTAATAAACTGTCCTCGAACCTCATGATTCATTCAGAAATATGATTATTATGTTCGTTTTCTAGAATTAGATGATGCTTATTGAACACTTTGCGTCTCCCTGGTGGTTTAAACAGCAGGAGGTTCCAGTAATAGCTCGTGTTTTACTCTCGGTGGACGTCCTGAGCTCAGCAGGGGTCACATCGTTTCACAGCAGGTCGCTCAATACAGCTTCAGAGATTGTCGTCCACAGACACACAAACATGGGAGAATAGTGTCCAGGCTGGAAAACAACCCTAATAGACAGAGTCTGAGACGAAGCTGGGCCTGTTTCAGACTGTGTCAGCTGATTAAACGAACCCTGTGACTCTGGAGGAAGTTATGAGATAATGATGGACGTCTGTGGCACGCTGACGCCGTTTCATTAGCGTCGCAGTGACAACACAGTTTCTTCTCTCAGCGCTGAGGAATTCCAGTTATCCAGCAGCGAGCAGTCGCCGTGGCGAGTCGACACGGTCACTGTAATGAATGAAGGAGTTGATTTATAAGGCCGGCGTGTTGTTTCCTGACGGCTGACAGCTCTGTGAATCAGCGCTGCCTCGCAGCCGACTGTGATGCTGAACGGCCGGTTTGTTCGCCCGCTGACGAGTCCGGGACGAGCAGCGTGAGGGGAAGAGGGAGGAAGGAGGAAGGCATGGGGTCTTTATTCAGCTGTCAGAGTGACGGGAACACACACACGACACACACACACACACACACACACACACACACACACACACACACACACACACACACATTAAAACTTCAACCGTCTGTTGTCTGAACTTAAAAATCACAAAATCCTGATTTAGAAACGAGACAAATGGATCCAAAAGATCTGAGCAGGTGTGTGTGTGACAGGTTAAAAAAGTGTGTGTGTGTGTGTGTGTGTGTGTGTGTGTGTGTGTGTGTGTGTGTGTGTGTGTGTGTGTGTGTCAGAGAATGTGATCTTATCTCATCTCGGTGGTGCTTTGTAATAACCTGCAGCAGGAATGTGAATGTTAAAATGTTTCCTTATTATTTCTGTATAATGTGACTGTAGCTGCTCGCTGTGTGTTCTCCTCAAGGACGTGTGTGTGTGTGTGTGTGTGTGTGTGTGTGTGTGTGTGTGTGTGTGTGTGTGTGTGTGTGTGTGTGTGTGTGTGTGTGTGTGTGTGTGTGTGACCACAAACTGCGACAGTTTTCCTGAATGTTCGGTCAAACTGCCACAAAAAGCTGCCTGACTTTTGAGAAAATCTTGTTTTCTTCACTTTATGTGACATCATCGAGTCGTAACTCTGAACACACACACATAAAACACACACATTCTGATATTCAGTGTGTCATTAGAGTTACAGATGTAATTATCTCTGTGTGAATAAACATCCATAAATCTGCTCAGAAGTAACAGAATGACCGACGCTCTTATAACTGCAGAACTTGCCTGAGAATCTTCATGTTTTTACGTTTTCTTTAGCATGAAAACAATCCAGCGACAGTCTTCTGTACCTCCACGTTTACACAGCAAACAGGAAGTGCTGATAGTGAGTTTGGTGAACTTCCACGGCCGAAACTTTGGCAAAATGTAGATGAAATAAAATATAAAGTAAAAACTGGGATTGAGACACGTTACAGTCAAACTTCAGTCAAGTTGGTCCCAATCGCAAAAAGAACAGAGCTAAATTTGAATGGTGCGAAATGATGATACGTTTCTGTCTGTCTGTCTGCCTGTCTGTCTGTCTGTCTGTCTGTCTGTCTGTCTGTCTGTCTGCCTGTCTGTCTGTCTCTCTGTCTGCCTGCCTGCCTGTCTGCCTGTCTGTCTGCCTGTCTGTCTGTCTGTCTGTCTGTCTGTCTGTCTGCCTGTCTGCCTGTCTGCCTGTCTGTCTGCCTGTCTGTCTGTCTGTGGAGGATCAGGACTTGATTTCTGAATGAACCTGAGCTCACCAACAAGCTCCGTCCTGTCGGTGTTCTGCTCGCTGACATCACCTCATCATCTTCAGTTACACTTAAAGGAACAGTTCACCCCAAAATGTCCAATTCAGTCGTCATCAGTCCTAAGTAGGTTTTATTCATAACGTAGTATCTTCTGATAGAGCGACGCTGGTATCAGTCTTGTTTCAGGAGCGTCTCCGGACACGTTACAGCTCAGTCAGAACACAGTTTGTGACACACAGGCTGTTTGTGCCGTACAGTCACGTAGAGACGAGGAGAGACACATCTGTCTGTGTCACGGCTGAACGAGTCGGTTCATCACAGGACGCACGGCTGCATGAAACAGGAATCTTCATCTGCCAGGTTTTCTGCGAACTGTTCCTTTAAATCCTTTAAGTCCTTTGTAAGATAAACTTTATACAAACCGTCAGACTGAACAGAACTCGTTTGTTGTTCCAAGATGTTTCACCGGGTCAGACGGGTTCAGACGATCTAAAATCCATCATCATCATTTCAATAATCAGCATCGACGGATACGAAACACTTTCACTGAAGCTGTTAACTCAAAATAAACCAGCTGTGTTCGAGTCAACAGAACATCAGAACACCAGAACACCAGAACATCAGAACAGAACACCAGAACACCAGAACATCAGAACACCAGAACATCAGAACACCAGAACATCAGAACACCAAAACACCAGAACGTCAGAACACCAGAACACCCGAACATCAGAACACCAGAACACCAGAACACCAGAACATCAGAACATCAGAACATCAGAACATCTGGCTTCAGTCAGTTTAACAGGCTGATGATCAGTCGGCTCCTCATTCTGGCTCACTTTCACCTCCAGTGGGACACTGCAGCTCTGTGTGTGTGTGTGTGTGTGTGTGTGTGTGTGTGTGTGTGTGTGTGTGTGTGTGTGTGTGTGTGTGTGTGCTGCACACACACACACACACACACACACACACACACAGCGTCTCATTCACATCCATTCACTCCGTCTCTGCTCTCATATTTCAGTGGGTGACAGGGCCTCTGTGATTGGCCGACGCTCTGACAGGCTCAGCATTGTGTCCTGTGATTGGCTGAGGCGATGTGCCGGTGTCCTGCTGTCTGACGGCAGGAAGTCCAGTTACTGAAACACGACCGCACTTAACGAGCGACGGTTTCAGCTCATTTAGCCTCTTTTTCACAGACGGGCTTTGACTCTGAAGTTAACGACTGAGTCGGCTCCAGAACCGTGCTGCCGTAACAGAACCACAGCGGCGCCTCTCTCCACGGATCTGACACCTCGCAGGATTGGACCTGCAGAGGAAACCTGTGCTGCAGGTTATAGTTTTCTCCTGACGACTCTGTTTTAAACGCGTCACTGATTAAATTTAGCGTCTGAAGGCTGTGTGAACCGGGTCACGTCAGGAGAACGAGCAGAAACAGACACACAGAACAGCTGCTGAACGGTTCTGTTCATTATCTGTTAATTGATTGTTTAGTGGATGAAATATCAGAAAATGTGTGAAAGGTCGATCACAGTCTGAGAGAAGAGGACGTCTTCAGATGTTGGTTTTGTCCCCAGAACGATCAGCTGATCTGCAAACTGTTCAGAACAACATTCACATGTTTTCCTGGAAGAACAAACGTGTCGTCATGTTGTGGTGAAGTTATCAGAGCGATCAGGGCTGAAGTGGATCAGTGGAACAGTTCTGCAAGAGAATTTATAGAACAAAAGTCAAAATGAAACGATAACGAGAAATATAGTAAGAGACTAATATTTGTGTTGTGTTGACTCGCTGCTCAGCTTTGTGTCGCTGCTGTTGTTTCTACATAAATCTGTTTAAATGTTTCTTCTTCTTTATACAAACGAGATGATAATAATAATGTTTGTTCAGGTTTTCACACAGCAGCAGACGAGTCTCTGTGTTTCAGGTGTCGACACGCATCAGTTTACATGCAAAGTGTCAGAGAACAGAAAGCAGAAGTGCAGAAAACACTTGAAAACAATATGATGAAGAGGAGGACACACACACACACACACACACACACTGGGAGGCCTCCTGCTCGTCCTGTGGGAGATCAGGA
>CM077796.1:30044489-30066989 GCA_039737535.1 Lagodon rhomboides
GAACAACGATCCTACTGGATGCTGAGAGCACACACACACACACACACACACACACACACACACACACACACACACACACACACCTGCAGAGATCAGCTGTCAGGAACAGGAGTGTAAATAACTGGAGGTGAACTGACTGAACTTCTTGTCTCAGTCTGACCTTCAGCTCAGCTCTCATGGTCTCATCATCTCTCTCTCTCTCTCTCTCTCTCTCTTTGTCTCTTTGTCTCTCTGTCTCTCGCCCAGATGAGCGTGAGGCGGTGCAGAAGAAGACCTTCACCAAGTGGGTGAACTCACACCTGTCCAGAGTGTCCTGCCGGATCACCGACCTGTACATGGACCTGAGGGACGGACGCATGCTCATCAAGCTGCTGGAGGTCCTGTCAGGAGAGAGACTGGTGGGTGTCTGCAGCCTCTGGGCTTTTATTTTGAAAGGGGAGCAGAGGGAGGAAACAGCTGGTCCGAGTCAGACTAGTTATATAATGAGATCTGAATCAACGGCAGGTAGAAGCAACATAACGACCACAGAAACACAGTTTAAGATGCTCAGAGACAAACTGTGATGAATCAGAGTCATCAGGTCTGAAATCTTTATCAAACTTTATTTAAAATACAGACTGAACACTGAACAAACAGATGATCAGCAGCAGCTGAATATCTGCTGCTGCATCATCATTCTCTGTCTGTCTGTCTGTCTGTCTGTCTGTCTGTCTGTCTGTCTGTCTGTCTGTCTGCAGTCTAACAGCTGTCTCTCCTCTCTCGCTCTTCTTATCTGCTGTCTGAACACATTTATGACTCTGACGATCATTAACAGAAACCTGCTCCTCCTCTCTGCTCCTCCTCTCTGCTCCACCTCTCTGCTCCTCCTCTCTGCTCCTCCTCTCTGCTCCACCTCTCTGCTCCACCTCTCTGCTCCTCCTCTCTGCTCCACCTCTCTGCTCCTCCTCTCTGCTCCTCCTCTCTGCTCCTCCTCTCTGCTCCTCCTCTCTGCTCCACCTCTCTGCTCCTCCTCTCTGCTCCTCCTCTCTGCTCCTCCTCTCTGCTCCTCCTCTCTGCTCCTCCTCTCTGCTCCTCTCTGCTCCTCCTCTCTGCTCCACCTCTCTGCTCCTCTCTGCTCCTCCTCTCTGCTCCTCTCTGCTCCGTCACACCTCAACATCCAACACTTCCTGTGTTCACCTCCTTCAGGTCCACCTGACACAGAAACACCTTCAGCTCATCAACTCAGAGAGCGAATTCTTCTTCTTCTTCTTCTTCTTCTTCTTCTTCTTCTTCTTCTTCTTCTTCTTCTTCTTCTTCTTCTTCTTCCTCACCTTCTTCTTCTTCCTCACCTCCTTTTCTTCTTCTTCTTCTTCCTCACCCCCTTTCTTCTTCTTCTTCTTCTTCCTCACCTCCTTTTCTTCTTCTTCTTCTTCTTCTTCTTCTTCTTCCTCACCCTCTTCTTCTTCTTCTTCTCCTCCGTCTCTCTGCTGTCTTGTCACATCCTGTCAAACACAGACAGAAACCTCCGTCAGAGAGGAAACCCATAAAACGAGCTCTGACTTTATATCGCTGCTGTTGGAGCCACTTTCTGTGTTGGGTTTTATTTTTACAGTGTTGTGTTTGAGTCCGGGCAGCGAGCCAGACGATCTGTGGCGTTACAGACGCTGCTGCAGGAGGAAGTGAGGAGAGAGAGAGAGAGAGGACGAAGAAGAGAAAAGATCCTGAAATAAAGCTGGTGGAGCAGGACGGATGGACGGAGGGAACAGCAGTGGGAGGCGGCGTGGGGGGCGCTCGAGTTGTGAAAGGAGTCATTGAGTAACTTTCAGGGTTTACATGGAGCCAAGACGCCTCCAGAAGCAGCCCAAGAATCTGAGAGCCAGACGCTGTTTCCACACAGCGTTAAAGGGCCAGTCCGCCCATTCAGACACCAGCTGCTGGCAGATTTCTATTTGTCACTGGCACTTTAGAGGAACAGTTCCTGCAAAAAATCCCTCCATGCTGATAAGAGTCAGCCGGAGACTTGATTTAAAACATCAGACGTCTCCATGCAGCTCGTCTGCAGCAGAGAACAGATCACAGACTGATCTGAGGAGCTCGTGCACGCTAACACGATTAGCTCAGCAGCTACAGTGAAGATTCAGGTTGTGAATGAGGTGAAAACTGTCACGTTGGATCATTTCCATCTTTAAGTTATTGTAAAATTGCATTTTCAGGTTCAGTTTAACTATCTCAAGGAAATTGAATCGAATGCAACTGGATTTGGTTTTTGTCTTGAAGACTTTTCACCTCTTGGATCGAGAGGTGAAACGTTCATCAATGAGACGAAATCCAGTTGCATTCGATTTAATTTCCTTGAGATAACTATGACCTGGATGAATGAGAATATTCACAAGCTTGTTCAGTTTAACTGAAATGACACACACATGTTGAGAAGTGTGATGCTACTCAGTCAGGAGGAAATGGTGCGTCTGATGGGGACTATTTTCGGCGGCGGATTAACCTACATTTGTTGCTAAAGAGAGAAGAAATCTAAAGGTTTTTGTTTGCACGGTGCTCCTGGAGCTGAACACTGAGATGTTAATGCTGGTGGAAGATTAAAGCGTGGAAGTTCAGATGTAAACCTTGTTGACTGAAGGTTTCTGTACAGAGTCAGAGAGGAAGCTCAGCACCTTCAGGAGTTTTTCAGTTTGGTCTGCAGGAGTAAAGTTCTGATCTGAGGCCGAGTCTCTGTGTGGTTTGTTGGATTTGTTCCACCAGCAGACAACAGTCCAAACTCTCTCTGGTCCCGGTCCAGGTCCTGACTCACTGAGCGAGCGTAGCCGGGCCGGGCGGTGTTTATGTGTCTGTGTGAGGAGAAGCAAAGACAGCGGTGTTATTGTTGGACGGAGGCCGGGTGTAGTCGGGACGGTCAGCGGACATGTGGAGGATGTAACGTGAAGCTGCTCTGACACCTCAGACATTTATTTTATTCTACTTATTTATTATGACCGTGTTTAATATTTAACGTCACCATAAACACGTCGGTGTCGTCCAGAGGCCGAGCCTCCACCTCCTCCACCTCCGGACCTCCGCTGGATGTGCAGATGTTAAAGTAAAGAGAGAGATCTGATATCTGATGAATGGACGTAAAGAAACGGAGACAGAGTGTTTGGTCAGGCGAGGACGGCGGACAGGAAGCAGGCGGCTCAGTTTGATGATCAGCAGCTGGTCACATGTTTCCCCTCGGACAGTCTTCAGGTAGATGTTGAGCAGACGACGAGTGTTTTATCGTCATTATATCCGTGTTAATTACATCAGCGCTCTCCGTCTCCGTCTGCTCCTCCACAGCATCCTGTGGCTGTGATCCTCCATGTTTCACACGGATGAAACGCAGCCGCTCGTTAAAGAACAGACGGACCTTTGTTTTAAATTAGCTTCATAATGTCGGAGCCTCGAAGTGTTTAATCATCTGATGGCAGCAGAACGTCCTCCAGGAAACTAACAGAGGAGGATTTAACACAAAGCAATAAGTCAGCTTCTCGTGTTCTCTCATTATGTTTGTGAGATTTTACATCAGAGAACATTAAAGCATCATATTGTGACTCGTTACACAAACACATCATCTTCTTGTCTTTGTCTCTCTTCACTCTTCAGATGTTTGTACGTTGTTACAATGTTTCCACTCTGAACTTTATCATTTCAGTAATTGTTTCAGGCTCAAAGAGACAAAATGTTTCATAAAAAAGATGAAAGAAAAGTCCAGATACTCTAATTACACTGATGATACTTCACTTTTACTTAAGTTCTGATCTTTTTTGTCAGATTTCTAAGAAAAATAGTAAAAACTCAAACATTGTTTGACAGCGGTCCTGACGCTCCTCGTACCTCTCAGCTGTTTCCTGTCGGTGTTTCCTGGTTGTGTGTCAGCTGTCAGCAGGTCGATCATCAGGTGTTGAATCACTCTGATGATCCTCCTCAGTAATAAAATCTTCACTCACGGTTTTTCCTTCAGTCTGATGGAAAACCTCCCCGACGCTCAGCACTTCCTGTCTGTTATCACTCTCAGACGATGACCTCACAGAGTTATTCCCTTTCTCACTTCTTAAATAACACGTTTAAATCTCTCCCAGATGATTTCTTAGACGAGGAAAGTCTCCTTTATTAAATCTGTTTAGTTCAGATGTTAAATGGCTAGTTGAGAGAGTAAACAGAGAGCCTGTCAACAGAAAATAAAGCAGAGTTGATTCTATTACATGATGAGATGTTCGATCTCTAATCAGTTATTATCCTTCAGTATTGAAGCATTGAACCATTTTGCATCTTAACGATACAAAAACCCCTGTATTTCAATATAAAGTCAGTTTCAGCTGCTGTCTGACATCTGAGCAACGTCTGGTGTTGTTGATCCTGCAGATCAGCTGTTCAATACTTTATTTATGTATTTATTATTATAACAGAGACGCGTTATAACTCAACAGAGAACTGATATTTCAACAGGTCTAACAACGTAAATACAGCAGTTATATAGAGCGAAAGAGGAGATGTCAGACGTTTACAGGAATATTCAGATATCTCGACGATGGTCACGTGAATATAACTTCTGTTTGTCCGACATGAATCAGATCAGTTTCAACCAACTCTTCAGACTTTAATCATCAGATTTATTTCAGCACATAAGATCAAAATACAGAATAAGTAACTAACTCCTCCCGTCTTCTTTGACGAGCCTTTGAGATAAAGTTAGAAACATTTAAAGTGGTTTTGTGTTGCTATTCTGAAGTTATCACGGTGAAGAAAAGGCTCCTGAAGCTCGAGATCAGTTTGCTTATTAGAAAAAAGGTCATGTAATTAATAGTTTTTCTGAGGAGATGAAAACATGTTTCCTGTTTCTGGATGTTTGCAGCGAGCAGCTCCTTTGATTAACGACACAGAGATAATAAATAAAGTGTAAGAAAACAGTGCGACTGAGTGAAGAAGACTATCACAACACAGCGTTTGGTTCTGAAGGCGTTCAGCTGTGTCCGCAGCTGTTCTCTTCTTCTTCTCTGGCTCGTCTGGCAGCAGGAAGTCCTTCACGGTTCCTGGTTCCCGAAGCTTGTAAATAAACTGAGCCGTGTTTTTGTTCCAGCCCAAACCCACCAAGGGTCGGATGCGGATCCACTGCCTGGAGAACGTGGACAAGGCCCTGCAGTTCCTGAAGGAGCAGCGGGTCCACCTGGAGAACATGGGCTCCCACGACATCGTGGACGGGAACCACCGCCTCACGCTCGGCCTCATCTGGACCATCATCCTCCGCTTCCAGGTAAGAGGCGCGATTTGGCATCCCAACATCACTTCGGCTGATTTCAGAAGACTGATCGGGTCTTTTACAGAAAGAGTCGCTCTGTTAAATCAACGACTGCGACATTTTGCATCCCCAGACGGAGTGAAACAGATAAACTGGCAGCTCAGATGGCACTGATCTATTGTTATCCAGATATTAGCCTGATCCCGGGTTTCCTCTGAGTCGAGGAGTTATTTAGCTGTTTTGAATCCCTAGATTAATAAAATAAACAGTCACATTCACATTAAAGACACTACATCTGTTGTGTCTACTCTTTGCTTCTAACCTTCACCTGCAGGTAAAAGGTTGCTGTTACTGTACTATTGTGCATCCCGCTCAGACACCCTATTCATCATTTTTTGCCATTTTGTATCCCTGAATAAAAAAAATACACAGTTATTTAGATGAAGGATGACAATATTTATCTTTGTGCCACATGTTGGCTTGTATCCTTTCATCACCTGTAACTTCAGAGCGAGGTGTTAATCATCAAACCTACAATGAATCATCATTAATATTCTAATTAAAGATAACGTCTGTGTGATTTTAAATCCCTTATAATCCTAAAAATGTGACATCTTTAATCATTTACTGAAAGATTAAGAGTCGTCAGTTAAATAACTTCATGTTTAACTGTTATTTTCTGACGTCTGAATTAATTTTTAAAGCGGTTTGACTCCATCAACGATCAGTGCTGAGCTTCTGTATCTGCCTCTGATGACCGACGTGACACT
Source organism: Lagodon rhomboides (assembly GCA_039737535.1). Taxonomy (NCBI): domain Eukaryota; kingdom Metazoa; phylum Chordata; class Actinopteri; order Spariformes; family Sparidae; genus Lagodon; species Lagodon rhomboides. Next base: position 30,050,505 of record CM077796.1, read on the forward strand.
GAGACAAACAGCTGTCAGCGTACTGTACAGCGACGGGCTGTCGTGTCATCGGTCGGTGGTGATGTCATCGTCAGGGACAGTGAACAGTTGGGAAAGTGGGTGAAAAGGATTTAGCTTCTATAAGCTGCCAGGATTAAAAAAGTCCTTTTAGTGGTTTTAAATCCTGCAGCGGAGGAACGAGGGTGAAACTGACAGACGGACCAGAGTGTGTGTGTGTGTGTGTGTGTGTGTGTGTGTGTGTGTGTGTGTGTGTGTGTGTGTGTGTGTGTGTGTGTGTGTGTGTGTGTGTGTGTGTGTGTGTGTGTGTGTGTCTCATATGCTCTGGCGGTGTTGACGTGTGCTGATTCGTGGCTCAGATGTGTCTCACGCTTCTGTCAGGCTGAAACTGATGGATGTCCATCAATGAAGGTGAGATGTTTGTGTGTGTTCGGACTGTTTCTGGAGAATGAGGACACTTCCTGAAGGTGAGGACATGTTGAGAAGGAGCGGATGTCTTTGGAAAGGGAGGACAGTGTTGAAGAGTCAGGAGTTGGTGTCACGGTTCTGGTAAGAGGTCGTGCAGGTGTGTGTTTGTTAGGTAAGACAGTGACGTTGAGGACGATCTGATTGGTCCTCTCTCTTCTCAGCGGGCCGTTTGAAGGATTGTATTTTGGTTTAAAGACTGAGATTAGACGGAGGGTGAAGGTCAGTCAGTCAGTCAGTCGGTGGACGTCACTCTGGGAGGATTACACGTTCTTTAATATGAGACGTAAACCAGACGTCAGAACTCGTGTCAGAGCTGCAGCTGCAGGACGGATCTGAATGTTTGAGCATTGTTAGAACCCAGAAATGAACTCAAGGACTCAGTTTGTTTCCTGTGTTGATGTGTTGTATTATGTGAAGCTCTGGCTGTTTGATACGACAGTTTATGAGCTATAGTTTCCTCGTTAAACACCCCAACCTCTTCCATTCAACCTTCTGAGCTGTTCGTCACTGACAAACTGTCCCTCTACTCACCCAGAGGTCGGTATGTTTACTGGGGAAACTACAGCTCAAAACCTGCTTTATATACGTTTGTATATGTCGTTGTCTGCTGGCCGAGTGATCTGTGTAATCACCTCAAATGAGACAAGAATTAGCTTATGTTCAGTGGTTGTCTGGTGTTAACGGGCTGTAACCGTTATTAAGACGAACAGCCAGCGGTGGAGCTGATGCAGATTGTGGGTCGTAATTTCCCTGGTAAACATACCGACCTCTTCAGTTGTCGCAGCTGCAGAGTTACAGAGGCAAATGTCCACAGCGCAGCCCTGCAACTGTTTGTCCTCTATGCTTGGCGCAGAGATGCTCTGCCAACGAAGACGAGTGATGCAAAGACGAGCAGCAGTAGACCTGCAGGACGCCATAGATGGTGTGTTTACCGGGGAGACTACAACTCGTAAACCACTGTTATCAGACACCAAAAGAAAAACTGACACAACCAGAGCTGCCGTAACACTCGACTCAAACTGTTAACTCACAGTCATGCCTAAACTTAACCTACACATCAACGAGGGCGACCAATCAGAGGCAGAGTATGGTGAACTTCAGACGGATCCATCGACAGAAATGGAACATAAACTTCAAATTATTATGTTTTTATTCATGTAAATTCACCTGAAACTCAGAATTGTTGTCTTATTGTGTATAGTAACACCTTTGTGTGTGTGTGTCTCAGATCCAGGACATCAGTGTGGAGACGGAGGACAACAAGGAGAAGAAGTCGGCTAAAGATGCTCTGCTGCTCTGGTGTCAGATGAAGACGGCAGGGTGAGAATCTGAAGACCTGCACATGCTCAGTGGGACTGTTTCTCAGTCCAGACTACATTTCCCATCAGCCCCGTCACCTGACTTGTCCCTGATTTAGATGATTAGTAGTTATTGTTGTGAGATAAAGACCCACCTGCTCCCTGATGATCCCTCAGGTTAATTATACAAGCATCAGTAAACGACTGTGCTGAGACGTGAACAGACAAACAGTCCACCGTTAAAAACTCTTCTCAGGAGCTTTAGTCGAACACGAGAACCTGACGAGCTGTGATTTCTTCTTCCCGTCCAGATATCCAAACGTCAACATCCACAACTTCACCACCAGCTGGAGAGACGGGATGGCCTTCAACGCCCTCATCCACAAACACAGGTGGGAACCTTTATTTCACCGTCGTCAAACAGGCAGAAGATTTGAACTGATGTTTTCACTGAACTTCTTCACATTAAGAAGCTGCAGAGTTTCTCAGATTGTCTCACTCAGGGACGAACGATGATGCCATGTGAACCATCTGAAAGTCGCTGTAGTCGTGTAAATAATTCTCTGTATAGAAGCTCTACAGAGAATCGACCTCTTTATCCACATCACCACATCGTCTCCTCTGTTTGTCCTGCAGCTGCTCAGCTTCTCTGAGAGCTGCAGGTCCTCAGCTGACTGTCAGCAGACGTTTGCTTCAGACCACATTTAGACCTGAAACGTTTCTTTATGCACAACATGAAGGAAACTATGTTTAAACTGAGCGAGGACGATGTTCAGAGGAGTCACGCAGCCGAGACACAAACCAGTTTATTCTCTTCAGGCTGTGTCCTTTTCTTTGTGTCTGATCTGTTTTCTTCCAGCTGACTGTGATTATTGTTGCTTCTTCACGGATCAATCACACATCAGTCATTATACCACTTTTCAAGGCTTTTAATCCGACATTATCAGCGAGCATGAAACATGAAACTGAAATGTTTTAGGAAGATATATGGAATTTGAATTTAAATCAGAGCCATATCTGCTGCTCTGGGATCTGTAGTGAGCTTCTGCACCTCGAGGACTTTGTATTTGTGGAGGACGTCTGTGATCTAAACTCTGTGTGAATTGTGAAACTCTTATATTGGTGCTTGAAGACGATAGAACAACTTTATTTATTAAAGGTCCACTGTGTCGTGTTTTAAGTAATTTATGACCTCAAATCAGCGTCTTCATTCATAAATAAGTCCTCATTGGTGTAAAATGATCTCTGCCAACAATCTCACTTCTCCTCCTGAGGGAAGAATCACTTCTCTGTATTTCCATAGGACGGGCGAGCTCTACGGAGGCTTCCATGTCCTTCCGCTCTATAAAAAACGATGAGCTGGTGAGAGGGACAAAAAGCTCTACGTGGTACAGATAAGGCTAAAGGCGTTTTCACTCAGAGCCAGCGTGACTGTGGAACGGAGAAGGAGCTTAGCCAGACGCGCTCGTCAGCTGCAGTTTGAAGTCTGTTTGAAATAACGTACCTCATCACCCGAAACTAAACTTGATGAAGTGCTGTTTGAAGACACGTTGTTGTCACAGCTTCTTGAATCTTGACACATCCCGCCTGCCGTAGTTCCAACAGGCTGCAACGCACGTTTGAAAACGCGAGGCGCTAGAGAGCAGTATTCGTTTGGATGCAGAATAACATTTAACCACCAGATGGGAGGAATAATTCCACAGTGTGTCTTTAAAGTGGCTGTTTCAGAACAAACCACCTTCGTCTGAGATACTGACGTCACTCAGAGCCTCGACATCGTATCTGAGAACAACGTCAGTGATTCTGAGTAAAATACAGACTTCACTTCATGTGAATGAGCCGCAGGTCAACTTTAAATCACACGAGGTTCTCTGGTTTCACTGGTTCTGAACTGAATCTGAGTCCAGAATCTGTAGACGCTCTGTGTTTCTGTCATTAAATCATGATGTATCCGTCCTCTGTGGCAGATTTCGCTCTGTTTCTGCTCCCGTTGTTGTTTTATTAGAATCATTTCTTTTTTTAAACTGTTGTTGTCGTCTCCGTCTCCGTCCTCAGACCCGACCTGATCGACTTCGACAAGCTGAAGAAGTCAAACGCTCACTACAACCTGCAGAACGCCTTCAACCTGGCCGAGCAGCACCTGGGCCTCACCAAGCTGCTGGACCCCGAGGGTGAGCGCACACACACACACACACACACACACGCACACACACACACACACACACACACACACACACACACACACACACACACACACCTTTTACATACACATATTTTCATAGACGATGCCTTCTGACCTTTGTTTCCTCTGTGTGTGTGTGTGTGTGTGTGTGTGTGTGTGTGTGTGTGTGTGTGTGTGTGTGTGTGTGTGTGTGTGCAGACATCAGCGTGGACCACCCTGATGAGAAGTCCATCATCACCTACGTGGTCACCTACTACCACTACTTCTCCAAGATGAAGGCTCTGAAGGTGGAGGGGAAGAGAATCGGCAAGGTGACGACCTCCCGACGCCTCCGCGACACGTTAAAGGAGCAGGCCGCTGTTTTTATTTACATCAACGTCTGTCCTCTGGTTGTGTCCTGCAGGTTCTGGACAACGCCATCGAGACGGAGAAGATGATCGAGAAGTACGAGTCTCTGGCCTCGGACCTGCTGGAGTGGATCGAGCAGACCATCATCATCCTCAACAACAGGAAGTTCGCCAACTCTCTGGTGGGAGTCCAGCAGCAGCTGCAGGCCTTCAACACGTACCGGACCGTGGAGAAGCCACCCAAGCAAGTCCACGCACACACACACACACACACACACACACACACACACACACACACACACACACACACACACACACACACACACACACACACACACACACACACACACACCAGTTAATGTGTAATGTTACTGGCTAGTTAATTTCAGATGACGGAGGAATTTATTTGGTTGTTGTTGAACCTGAGTCCATTAAAACAGAGATTAATTTGGAGGATATCGTTCTTCTCGAGTCGTTCAGCTGGATTTCGATCTGAAATGAAAACACACAGAAGCAGAGAGAGAATAACAAACACACACCTCCCACAGCTCAGCTCCCTCTCAGTCTTCACCTCACTGGAAACCAGATATTTCACAGTTTGTTACTCATCCACCGCAGCGATCCTCCCACACAAAACCAGCTGAGCTCCAATGCAGATGATTTTTTCCTGGAATGAGTCGCAGCAGATTGTAATCTGTAATTACGGGATGATGAGGTTCAGACCTCTGAGTGTGTTTGTGTTGGAGCTGGAACACAGCTCTTCATCACCGGCTCAAACAATGAAACCTAAACAGAACATGAGACGAGACAGTTTGTGCTCCCTGACCAGGGCCGGACACAAAAACATGAACACTTAGTGTTAGTGATATCGACTTTGTGCAGCTTAAAGTGTCTTAAAGAGTCTTTTCTGTCTGGACACAGTTTGTGTCGTTGTTTCAGGCTTCATCACACAGCATTTACACACTCAGGTGTGATTAACCCGGACATTATGACCTCATCATTAACATAACGACGTGTTGTAATAACCTGCTGTTGTGCGTCTGTGCAGGTTCACAGAGAAAGGAAACCTGGAGGTTCTCCTGTTCACCATCCAGAGTAAGATGAGAGCCAACAACCAGAAGGTTTACACTCCCCGAGAGGGAAAACTCATCTCTGACATCAACAAGGTGAGAACACCTGCTGTGATGTCATCACTCACTGTCACTGGTCCTCAGGTGTCAGTGATCCACTCAGTTATTGTTTAAATTCACCATGTGAGTAGAGACTGTTCTTATCTGACTTTATTCAGATTTTCAAACCTGAGTTCTGTCTGTTAAAGGTGCAATATGCGAGAATTTGTTGGTTTAAAACATTCAGAAACTTAAATTATCAACAGAACAGTCTGAAGTTAGCATGCTAACCAGTTAGTTACCTCTAGTAGCAGAAGTTAGCGGTGCTGTGCTGCTCCCATTTGTTTTTTACAGGGTGAACAGTTTGCACCTTTAAAATTAAAATCAAACAAAGAACATCAAGTCTTTCATAACTGAACTTGTGATGTGCGTTTGTTTCAGGCGTGGGAGCGTCTGGAGAAGGCGGAGCACGAGCGCGAGCTGGCTCTGAGGACGGAGCTGATTCGTCAGGAGAAGCTGGAGCAGCTCGCCCGACGCTTCGACCGCAAGGCCGCCATGAGGGAGACGTGGCTGAGCGAGAACCAGAGGCTGGTCTCCCAGGTAACCACGCACACACACACACGCACACACACACACACACGCACGCACGCACGCACGCACGCACGCACGCACGCACGCACACACACACACACACACACACACACACACACACGCGCACACACACACACGCACACAGAGTCAGTTCTGTTCACTTTCTGCTTCATCAAAGTTTAATAAAATAATATTTATTTGTGCAAATGTTCTCCTCCACTCGTTTCCTTTCCTCTCTCTCCTCCTCGTTTCCTTTCCTCCCTCCTCCTCCTTGTTTCCTCTCCTCTCTCTCCTCCTTGTTTCCTCTCCTCTCTCTCCTCCTTGTTTCCTTTCCTCCCTCCTCCTCCTTGTTTCCTTTCTTGTTTCCTTCTCCTCTCCTCCTCCTTGTTTCCTTTCTTGTTTCCTTTCCTTCTCTCCTCCTTGTTTCCTTTCCTCTCTCTCCTCCACTTGTTTCCTCTCCTCTCTCTCCTCCTTGTTTCCTTTCCTCTCTCTCCTCCACTTGTTTCCTTTCCTCTCTCTCCTCCTTGTTTCCTTTCCTCTCTCTCCTCCACTCGTTTCCTTTCCTCTCTCTCCTCCTTGTTTCCTTTCCTCTCTCTCCTCCTCCTTGTTTCCTTTCTTGTTTCCTTCCTCTCTCCTCCTTGTTTCCTTTCCTCTCTCTCCTCCTCCTTGTTTCCTTTCTTGTTTCCTTTCCTCTCTCTCCTCCTTGTTTCCTTTCCTCTCTCTCCTCCTCGTTTCCTCTCCTCTCTCTCCTCCTTGTTTCCTTTCCTCTCTCTCCTCCTTGTTTCCTTTCCTCTCTCTCCTCCTTGTTTCCTTTCCTCTCTCTCCTCCTCCTTGTTTCCTTTCCTCTCTCTCCTCCTTGTTTCCTTTCCTCTCTCTCCTCCTCCTTGTTTCCTTTTCTTGTTTCCTTTCCTTTCTCTCCTCCTTGTTTCCTTTCCTCTCTCTCCTCCTCCTTGTTTCCTTTTCTTGTTTCCTCTCCTTTCTCTCCTCCTTGTTTCCTTTCCTCTCTCTCCTCCACTCGTTTCCTCTCCTCTCTCTCCTCCTTGTTTCCTTTCCTCTCTCTCCTCCTTGTTTCCTTTCCTCTCTCTCCTCCTTGTTCCCTTTCCTCTCTCTCCTCCTTGTTTCCTTTCCTCTCTCTCCTCCTTGTTCCCTCTCCTCTCTCTCCTCCTTGTTCCCTTTCCTCTCTCTCCTCCTTGTTTCCTTTCCTCTCTCTCCTCCTTGTTTCCTTTCCTCTCTCTCCTCCTTGTTTCCTTTCCTCTCTCCTCCTCCACTCGTTTCCTTTCCTCTCTCTCCTCCTTGTTTCCTTTCCTCTCTCTCCTCCTTGTTTCCTTTCCTCCCTCCTCCTCCTTGTTTCCTTTCCTCTCTCTCCTCCTCGTTTCCTTCCTCTCTCTCCTCCTTGTTTCCTTTCCTCTCTCTCCTCCTCGTTTCCTTTCCTCTCTCTCCTCCCTGTTTCCTTTCCTCTCTCTCCTCCTTGTTTCCTTTCCTCCCTCCTCCTCCAGGATAACTTTGGATTTGACCTCCAGGCCGTTGAAGCTGCCACTAAGAAACATGAAGCCATAGAGACGGACATCGCAGCGTACGAGGAGCGAGTTCAGGTCGGTTCATCACCTCCATCCATCGATCAGACAGTTCAGACATTGATTAAACCTGTCGAAGTCTAACGGCACGGATCTAATCCTTGATCGGAGATATTTAAACCTGATCAGAAGATCTATACCCTGATAAAACCTTGAACTAAATGGAACTCATCCAAACTTAAAATAATTTCACTGTTGAAAACATCAGAATCTGTTCTTTCTGACATGTTTTCTTCTGTTGTCCGTTTCCCTCCGCTCGTCCTCCTCCCGCCTCTCGCTGCTGCAGGCGGTGGTTGCCGTGGCGAAGGAGCTGGAGGCGGAGAGTTACCATGACATCAAACGCATCACGGCCAGGAAGGACAACGTGATCCGGCTGTGGGAGTACCTGCTGGAGCTGCTGAAGGCCCGCCGGCACCGGCTGGAGATGAACCTGGGCCTGCAGAGAGTCTTCCAGGAGATGCTCTACATCATGGACTGGATGGACGAGATGAAGGTACGCAGGGCCGACCAATCACAGAAGGGTTGACTGTGATGACCAGTCGCAGACCTCTGACCTCTGACCTCTGACCTCTGACCTCCTCCTCGCTCTCTGTCCCCGCAGATGCTGCTGCTCTCTCAGGATTATGGGAAACACCTGCTGGGTGTGGAGGACCTGCTGCAGAAACACGCTCTGGTGGAGGCCGACATCAGCATCCAGGCCGACCGAGTCCGCAACGTCAACCGCAACGCTCAGAAGTTCGCCGACGACATGGAGGGTGAGACAGACAGACAGACAGACAGACAGACAGACAGACAGACAGATATGATTCCTCCTCTCCTGGTTCTCGTGCTCACTCTTCCTCCTCCTCCTCCTCCTCCTCCTCCTCCTCCTCCTCCTCCTCCTCCTCCTCAGGTTATAAACCCTGCGACCCTCAGATCATCCGCGATCGCGTCGCTCACATGGACTTCTGCTACCAGGAGCTGAGCCAGCTGGCGGCTGAGCGGCGAGCTCGCCTCGAGGAGTCCCGCCGCCTCTGGAAGTTCTTCTGGGAAATGGCCGAAGAGGTTTTTATTGATATTACTTCTATCATGATTATTTAACCCTTTAAAACCTCCAGCAGACCTGAGACACTGTGTGGAAACACCTCCTGAACCCTGACGGGATAGAAACTGGAAATAAAAACCACGTCAGAGTTTAGACTTTGGCTCTAACTGGAAAATATTGTCTCGTTAACAAATTACAGTGTTTCTTATTTACTAAACTTCAGACCTTAAAAATTCTTTACTTTAAGCTGAACTTCTTCTTCTCAGGACATCAGATATTTGTAGTATTCGTCTTCCTCTCAGTCTCATCGACTTCACCACGATTTAAAATCCTGCCTTCCCTCTTGTGTGATGTAACCTGACCGTGTCTCTGTGCTCTGCAGGAGGGCTGGATCCGGGAGAAGGAGCAGATCCTGTCCTCCGAGGATTATGGGAAGGATCTGACGGGAGCGCTGCGCCTGCTGAGTCAGCACAAAGCCTTCGAGGACGAGATGAGCGGGCGAGCCGCCCACCTGCAGCAGACCATCAAGCAGGGCGACGAGCTGGTGGCCAACAACCACTTCGGAGCCGACAAGATCAAAGAGCGGATCCAGGACATCCAGGTACCGAGAGCACGGTTCTGTTCTGAGGTCATGGGCCGGTTCTGAGGGTCTCTCAGGGTGTTTCAGCTCACAGCTGCAGGATGATTTGTTGAAAACTCGTCGAGGATTTTTTTACACTTTCATACAAAAAAAAAGACACTAACACCTTCCCTCCTTCCTTCCTTCCTTCCTTCCTTCCTTCCTTCCTTCCTTCCTTCTTTCCTTCCTTCCCTCCCTCCTTCCTTCCTTCCTTCCTTCTTTTCCTTCCTTCCCTCCCTCCTTCCTTCCCTCCTTCCTTCTTTCCTTCCTTCCCTCCTTCTTTCCTTCCTTCCCTCCCTCCTTCCTTCCTTCCTTCCCTCCTTCCCTCCCTCCTTCCTTCCTTCCTTCCTTCCCTCCTTCCTTCCCTCCTTCCTTCCCTCCCTCCCTTCCTTCCTTCCTTCCCTCCCTCCTTCCTTCCTTCCTTCCCTCCTTCCTTCCTTCCTTCCTTCTTTCCTTCGCTCCTTCCTTCTTTCCTTCCTTCGTTTCTTCCCTCCTTCCTTCTTTCCCTCCTTCCTTCCCTCCTTCTTTCCTTCCTTTCTTCCTTCCTTTCTTCCTTCCTTCCTTCCTTCCCTCCTTCCTTCCCTCCCTCCTTCCTTCCTTCCATCCTTCCTTCCTTTCCTCCTTCCTTCCCTCCCTCCTTCCTTCCTTCCATCCTTCCTTCCTTCCCTTTCTCGTTCCTTCCCTCCCTCCTTCCCTCCTTCCTTCCTTCCTTCCTTCCCTCCTTCCTTCCTTCCCTCCTTCCTTCCCTCCTTCCTTCCTTCCCTCCTTCCTTCCTTCCCTCCCTCCCTCCTTCCTTCCTTCCTTCCTTCCCTCCTTCCTTCCTTCCTTCCTTCCTTCCCTCCCTCCTTCCCTCCTTCCTTCCTTCCCTCCCTCCCTCCTTCCTTCCTTCCTTCCTTCCCTCCCTCCCTCCTTCCTTCCTTCCTTCCTTCCTTCCCTCCCTCCCTCCTTCCTTCCCTCTTTCCTCCCTCCTTCCTTCCTTCCTTCCCTCCTTCCTTCCTCCCCCCCTGTAGGAGCAGTGGGCGGCTCTGGAGCGTCTCTCAGCGGTCCGTAAAGCTCGTCTGCAGGAGGCCTGCAACCAGCACCAGTTCCAGGTGAGAACTTAAACTTCTCTTTCCATGTTTCTGTTTCGGTGTTTGAACTGTTGGATCACGTTAAACTCTTCTTCTCCGTCTGGCTGCAGGCCGACGCCGACGACATCGACACCTGGATGCTGGACGTGCTGCGGATCGTCTCCAGCGTGGACGTCGGCCACGACGAGTTCTCCACTCAGGCGCTGGTGAAGAAGCACAAGGACGTGGCCGAGGAGATCAGCAGCTACCGGCCCGTCATCGAGGCTCTGCACGAGCAGTCCCGCACGCTGCCGCCCGAGAAGGCCAACTCTGAGGAGGTGAGGCCCGAAACACTCCGCAGACGACATGCATCTCCAGGAGCTTCGAACATCACGTCGTCTGTAACGTCCTCTGGTCTGGTGTCTCCGCAGGTTCAGAGCCGGCTCGCGGGCATCGAGGAGCGCTACAAGGAGGTGGTGGAGCTGACCCGGCTCAGGAAGCAGGCGCTGCAGGACGCTCTGTCGCTCTACAAGATGTTCAGCGAAGCCAACGCCTGCGAGGTCTGGATCGACGAGAAGGAGCAGTGGCTCAACAGCACCGAGATCCCCGAGAAGCTGGAGGACCTGGAGGTGGTCCAGCACCGGTGAGGAGCAGGACGGGTTTCATGCTGCATGTCGTCATCTTTAACCATCAGAGTCAGAAAGAAACTGGAAACCAGAGAGGCTGGTTGTGGTTGGCTGAGGCGACTGTCTCGTCTTTAAGACATGAGAACTATCAACACTGTTCACACATTGATCAAAGAGGAGCAATAGCAAGAAAAATCAATTAATCAGTGCAAAAACAAAAACACGTCACTCAGAAATGATCTGTTTGTTTCCTCTGTTCAAACTTTATCGTTCAGTAATAGATTCTTAAATATTAGATGAGCAGTCGGGAAGTTTTTCAGAGATCAGAAAAATAAAACCATCCACCGTCTTAATCTCCTCGTTAGCTCATCGTCAAACACACGTCATTCAAACTGGACACAGACCTGAGTCAGAGGCACCAGAACAGTGTCGGTCCGGTCCAGATGAACCTTCAGTTCACAGATACAGAGACAATTCTTTGTATTTTTGGACGTATTTAACAAATGACATCTTTAAACTGATTGTTTCAGCTCAGCAGCAACAGTAATGATTGAGTGAAACAGATCCTGGATCAGAACCATGTAACAGTGTGAGACTTCAAACCCAGATGGTTCTGGTTCTGGTTGTTGTTGTTTGGACGCTGCAGCCGTCAGACTGTGAGAACCTCGGCAGTAAACTGTTAATCACAGCAGACTGCAGGTCCACAGTGTTTACGAGGTGTGTGTGTGTGTGTGTGTGTGTGTGTGTCTCAGTGTGTGTGTGTGTGTGTGTGTGTGTGTGTGTCTCAGTGTGTGTGTGTGTTGGACTGTGGTTACACGGGTCGTTCAGTTTCTGTCTCTGGTTTTCAGCCACTTGTTCGACCACAAAGCATCACATGGATCCTGTCCCAGATGTGTGTGTGTGTGTGTGTGTGTGTGTGTGTGTCTCAGTGTGTGTGTGTGTGTGTGTGTGTTAGTGTGTGTGTGTGTGTGTGTGTCTGTGTGTGTGTGTGTGTGTGTGTGTGTGTGTGTGCGCACTAATAACACTAACACTAATTTTTCTCTCAGCAACATGAAATCTGTTGACTTTATTGAAGAAACTCGCTCATAAACGTTAACGTTGATAATTAATTGATTTAAAATCAGTTGTTTACATTAAGATGTGATCAATATTTAACTGATGACCCCTCTGTGTGTCCCGATTTAAATGTAGGAAAACACAGATTGTTTACGATCAGTTACACGCTATGTAAATACATTAAATTAAATCTGTTTGCACTGAAGTTAGTTAAATACGTCGGAGCGCTGCAGCCTGCTGTCATCAGTCGTTAAAGGCTCCACAGACGTTCAGAATAAAAACATCTCGTCTGAGTTTCAGCCACATTAAGAACCATTAAACTCAGGGTCTGGACGCCGTCGTCTCTCCTGACGAGTCTCCTCCTCCTCTTCTTCTTCTTCTCCGTCAGGTTCGAGAGTCTGGAGCCGGAGATGAACAGCCAGGCGTCGCGGGTCGCCGTGGTGAACCAGGTCGCCCGGCAGCTGATCCACAACGGACATCCCAGCGAGAAGGAGATCAAATCCCAGCAGGACAAACTCAACACCAGGTGATCCAGCCGGGAGGAAACCAGCTCTTAAACTGGGATTATTGGGTCCAGTTTAAACCGATTAAACTGAGATTATTCTGGTTAATAAACTGGAGTCAGCATCAGATTAATATTGATTTAACTGGGAAACTAAATTTAGATGAACTGGTTATTTATTTGCACCAGTGGTGATCGTAACAGAATATTTAGATGAGATAAAAGATAATCAGATAATTAAAGGGGATTATGCAGATAGTTAAAACTGGGATTAAAAATGGAATAAATGTGAATCATTAACTGGAGATTAATCACGAAAACACTGGGATTAAACTGAGATTTAAACTGAGATTAAACAGACAAATAAACTGAGATTATCAGGTAATTAAAGGGGAACAAACAAGTAAATAAACTGATGAAGAAGTAAATTGAAATGAACTGATAGAGTATCTCAACTGTTACACATGTTTGGTTCTGATGGTGGTTCTGTCCGTCCGTCCAACAGGTGGAGTCAGTTCAGAGACCTGGTGGACCAGAAGAAAGACAGCCTGAACTCGGCTCTGGGCGTCCAGAACTACCACCTGGAGTGCAACGAGACCAAGTCCTGGATCAAAGAGAAGACCAAGGTACCCAGAGAAAGAGTTCAAATTATAACGATAACTTTCCAAACATATGATTCGCTCCAATGTCCATCATGGATCAGCTCCCAGAACCCTACTTAGAAATCCTAGAAAGCAAACGCTCTTGCAGAACTCCACTGAGAATCTTCATGTTTTAAGGTTTCTTCAGTATCAGCTCCATCCAGTGATGGTTCTCTGTACGTCCATGAGTTCACTGTGAGAAGGAGCTGCTGACAGTTCACTCGGCATAGTTTCTGACTAAATACAGAAAATGTAGGGGACCAGAACCAGAACCAGACCACCTGACTCCACTGCAGGTTCTGTTTACGTCCCATAAGGATTATGGGAAATGTTCTGGTCCAGCTCACCCTCCCTCCCTCGCTCTCTGTCCTCCTGCAGGTGATCGAGTCGACCCAGGAGCTCGGCAACGACCTGGCCGGCGTCATGGCTCTGCAGAGGAAGCTGACGGGGATGGAGCGCGACCTGGCCGCCATCGAAGACAAGCTGGGCGACCTGGGCAAAGAGGCGGACCGGCTGGCCTCCGAACACACCGAGCAGTCCGACGCCATCAAGGGACGTCTGGCTGAGATCACCGGCGTCTGGGACGAGATGAAGGTAGGTCGACAAGTTCAACCAGAGACTAACGTTTGTCATTTTGATTAACAGCCAGATTATCAGACGTATTTCATCTCCTAAATAAAGAGATTATTGTCTTCAGTCTGAGTATCTGACCTCTGCTCTCTGCTCTCAGGACACCATGAAGAACCGGGAGGAGTCCCTGGGCGAGGCCAGCAAGCTGCAGCAGTTCCTGCGCGAGCTGGACGACTTCCAGTCGTGGCTGTCGCGGACGCAGACGGCCATCGCCTCCGAGGACATGCCCAACACGCTGACCGAGGCCGAGAAGCTGCTGGCCCAGCACGAGGGCATCAAGAACGAGATCCGCAACTACGAGGAGGACTACCAGAAGATGCGGGACATGGGCGAGATGGTGACGCAGGACCAGACGGACGCGCAGTACATGTTCCTGCGACAGCGGCTGCAGGCGCTCGACACCGGCTGGAACGAGCTGCACAAGATGTGGGAGAACCGGCAGAACCTGCTGTCCCAGTCCCACGCGTACCAGCTGTTCCTCCGGGACACCAAGCAGGCCGAGGCCTTCCTCAACAACCAGGTAACCTGTGATGTCATCACACCTGAGCCAGAAACGCTTCCCTCCCTCCAGTCAGCTTCGAGTTGTTATGCTAGTAGTTTCCCTCTGCTTCCAGTCTTTGTGCTAAGCTAGGCTAAACACCTCCACCCATCTGTCTGTGGAGAAGACAGGAAGCTCGATTCAGGTTCAGGTGAAGTTATTTGCAGTAAAAGACGAGGCAGCCATCTTGACACACATTTGAAAACAACGCTGACGACACACAGTCCTGATAGAACACGATTAAAGTTCTGGTCGATCAGCTGATCAGAGAGAATTAACAACGACAGCTAAAATAAAAAGGTCAGATTTGATTTAAAAAACTAAACAGTGCGTGTGAGTTCATGTCGCTGTCATCTGGTCTGACCACAGAGTGAACTGTGATCTCATCAGTGATGCACACACACACACACACACACACACACACACACACACACACACACACACACATGTGAGTGGCCAGCAGATAAATCTCCTCCCGGGCGCTGGTCCAGTCCGGTCTCACGAGGGTTTGTCCCGGTCTCTCTCACACACTCTGCTCCTGTGACAGACGGTCCAGTGTGGACACCACCCTTCACCCAGTGCATGCTGGGATTGGCTCCAGCTCGGCCTGACCCTGTCGAGGGGGAGCGGTCACAAACATGGACACGAGAACAATCAGCTGATTAATCAACGTTCAGAAGAGTAATCAGAGGATTTCCTGCTTTTCTTCTGTCTGAACTGTTGAAACTGACATTGTGATGGATGAATTTCAGATTTTAGACTCTCTGTCCTTCTTCTGTCATCACTGCTGGATCCAAGCCTGGTTCCATATGAGCAGGTCAGAGGTCGCCCCCTGGTGGTGGAAGCTGTTACTACAGCTGCATGTTCAGACAGTCAGAGTGACTTTCTGTCTGTTTTTAAATCATGTTATCAGATAAAAACTAAATAATTATTTAACTAATTAACAGAAAACAAAGAAAAAACACAAACTACAAAAAAACATATTTATTTTCTACCTTTGAATCCGAGAAACAACATTATTAGTTTGGAGGTGCAGCAGGAGGCGCCATCTAGTGTCTGAACATCATCAATACACACTAACGTCTGTGTGTGTGTGTGTGTGTGTGTGTGTGTGTGTGTGTGTGTGTGTGTGTGTCAGGAGTACGTCCTGGCTCACACCGAGATGCCCACCACTCTGGAGGGCGCCGAGGCCGCCATCAAGAAGCAGGAGGACTTCATGACCACCATGGACGCCAACGAGGAGAAGATCAACGCCGTGGTCGACACCGGCCGGCGCCTCGTTACCGACGGCAACATCAGCGCCGAGCGTATCCAGGAGAAGGTGGACTCCATCGACCAGAGGTGACCGCAGTACTGTCTCTGAACCAATGACCACAACATCACCAGACTCCATTAACAAATGTAGTGATTTTAAGAGTTGTTGAGTAGCTTATAAACTTTATAGACACTATGAAACACCATCTACAACAGATTCTAAATCACTGGTGCCTTCTTGTAAATTCAGCATTAAATGTAATACATGAAGCCAACTATTAACCACAATTTCACCAGACTCCCTTCACAAATCAGCTAATTTAAGGAGTTGTTGGGTTAGAACAAACGTTCTAACGTAGTGAAACTGTGTCTCTGACAGATTCTAACTGGTTGTGTCCTTGTTGTAAATTCAGCATTAAATCAGAAGCTGAAGTTGTTTGTCTCCTTGTACAAAGTGTCAGTTTGTGGCAGCATGTCTGTACCAGCCTGTCTGCTTCTGTGTCTAAAGTGCTAAAGTCTTACCTGCCAACACTGATCAGCTGTTTGAACACACTGTTTACACTGATGTCACCATTTACACTCCATTTATGAAAGAAGAAACATGTTATTGATCTAAACATGTCACATGTTACAAAGACACTAAACAGGAACAATATAGGCTCCTTCTTTGTCCCCGTGGAGAAAGTCCCCAGACTCCCTTAACAAATGTGTCAGTTTAGTGAGTTGTTGAGTTGGAGACACTTTATAAACTCTGTGAAACTCAGTCTCTGACTCATTCTGCATTATTATTATTCTTATTGACTTATTATTATTATCTAGAAGTACAAAAATGTTGATTTATTGAACTGATTTTTGTTCTACAGACACAAGAAGAACCGAGCAGCTGCCAGCGACCTGCTGACGAGGCTGAAGGACAACAGAGACCTGCAGAAGTTCCTGCAGGACTGTCAGGAGGTAAAACACACTGAGAAACAGTTCAG
>CM077796.1:30071989-30089489 GCA_039737535.1 Lagodon rhomboides
CAGGTGTAACGTAGAGAGACTCAGTTAGGACGAGGACTGTTTCTTTACTTTGTTTGAGCAGAAATAAGTGAGTAACTCTTGGTTGTTCCTCCTCGCGGTGCAGCGAGCGTATCGGGATGCGTCAGTCTCAGGTGGATAAGCTCTACGCCGGCCTCAAGGATCTGTCCGAGGAGCGTCGGGGGAAGCTGGACGAGCGTCTCCGTCTTTTCCAGCTGAACCGGGAGGTGGATGACCTGGAGCAGTGGATCGCTGAGCGGGAGGTGGTGGCCGGATCCCACGAGCTGGGCCAGGACTACGAGCACGTCACCGTCAGTACAACACGCAGACCGTCAGAGCGTCGCTGAGTCTCTGAGAGTTTCTCTGGTGTTAATCTTCACGTTCTTCCTTCTCCAGATGCTGCAGGAGCGTTTCAGAGAGTTTGCCCGCGACACCGGGAACATCGGCCAGGAGCGCGTGGACGGCGTCAACCGCCAGGCGGACGAGCTGATCAACAGCGGCCACGGCGACGCCGCCACCATCGCCGAGTGGAAGGACGGCCTGAACGAGGCCTGGGCCGACCTGCTGGAGCTCATCGACACCCGGACGCAGATCCTCTCCGCCTCCTACGAGCTCCACAAGTTCTACCACGACGCCAAGGAGATCCTCAACCGCATCCTGGACAAACACAAGAAGCTCCCGGAGGAGCTGGGCCGGGACCAGAACACGGTGGAGACCCTGCAGAGGATGCACACCACCTTCGAACACGACATCCAGGCGCTGGGAACACAGGTACACTGAGAGCATCATGGGAAGATTTATGGATTTAGAGCTTTCTGTTTGATTTGTTGAGTCTGAATCTTTCCCTCCACCTGTCTGGTCTCAGGTGCGGCAGCTTCAGGAGGACGCGGTCCGCCTGCAGTCGGCCTACGCTGGAGATAAAGCCGACGACATCCAGAAGAGAGAAGGAGAGGTGAGCTTCAGTCAGACAGAAACCACCTGGACAGCTGATGTTACTGTGAGGCAGCGATCCTCCTGCATGCTGCACTGCTGCTGCACTAACTCTGCACCGATCCTTCGCTCCTGAGAGGGAAAAACAAAGCGTTATGATTTGCAGGCGGTCGTTTTCAAAGAGAAGAATCTTCTGTAACATAAATAACGAGCTCGTTCGAGGTTGATAAAAGACAAACGTATAGTTCTGTTCTTTAAGTGATTTATTCCTAACTGAAGATGATGAACACAGGGCATGGTCAAAATACAGGAAACACCATGACGAGGTCGGTTCTGTAAACAGAGAGCATCAGTGATTCTTCTGAAAACAAAGGGGACTAAAGTTAATATAAGAAAATAACCGTACTGACGACGATGAGAACATTTGTTTAGAACCAGGTTATTAAGCTGAAAGGTGATTTCATGTCTCTGAACCAAATATCTGAGGCGTCACAGGTTTCTGAAGATCCAGGATGAAGCTCAGAGTGGGTGGTACCGGCCTTCTTGGCAGAACCCGACTCCACCTAACTCCTGCGCAAAGAGGTGGAGCAAACTAGAACTAAAAAAGCCAGCAAAGTCATGTAAAGATATTCAAGTAAGGTTGATCACAGGTTTATTCACCAGAATATTTTACTGTACATTAGCCACAAGAAACAAACAAGAACCAGAACAGACGGTGTCCCGGTTTGTGTTCAGTTCAGCCTCTGACCAGAGTCAGAACTCACCAGACGCTCAGTTTCCTCCTGTTATCAGCAGCGTCTTTTCTTTTTCCATCTCCGGTTTAGAAGCAAGAACGAAGATAAACCCACTTTTTTAATCCCAAAAGTTTAAAAAACTAATTTAAACTCTTCTCGACTCGACGGTGTTTATTCCCCCAGAAGCTCTGGCTCTGCCCACGACCGTCTCCTCCACAGCTCACCAGCAAACCGCTCAAATACAGATTATCTGCCGAAAGTAAAAAGTTGGAAAGTCTCGTAGTCCACAGAACAGTTCTGGAGCTTCACAGTAAAACATCTGATGTTTCTTTGGTTGTTTCTCTGTTTTAAATCAAGTCTCCAGCTGCTTCAGCTGTTCAGCAGAACGCTGCGACTCTGTTTTACTGTGAAGCTCCAGAGATGTTCGAACCAAACATCTGTCTCCTTGTTTGTCCTCCTCCATCTCTCTAAACGCTGTTCTGCATAAAAACTCTTTTTCTTCTGATTCTGTAAACAACGACTCAAATCTGCGTCTGAAACAGACATTTTTGGAAAATGTTGGCGAGCGACATAGATTTCACTTCCACCATGTCGTGTCAGAGCTTCCTGTCTCCGGACGATCAGTCGACTGTTGATGATGATGAGCACTGAGTGTTTTTGATGGCGTTGTGTTTTGACCATTCCCTGTGTGTCCATTTCCCTCCACATCCTCCCTGTCCACCAGAAGAGAAAGGGAGAGGTGAGACTCCGTTTACCAGAAACATTGGCTTTGCATCAGCGTTCATTTTGGCTGCAGTTTTAGACTTTCTTGCAACACTTCAACTAAAATGTTGGTTAATTTTAGCAACATTTTAGTCGTTTTCATGCAGTTTAGTTCTCGTCTCCAGTCTCAGACCTGCTGATTATAAAGAGGTTTGTTTTATATCTGACTCAGATGGCTGTGTGGGTGAATGTTCACACAGACGTCGACTCATTGAAAACTGACCTGATGCTGCATGACTTCCTATAAGTTGTAAACTCCACCCACACGGGCCTCTGAGGAGGTTAAAACAAACGCTACAGGTAGTTTGGGTCTGTTTGGTCAGTCAGTATTAAAACCTTTAGACTTCAGGCCTCTCAGATCAATTCCAGATCCATTCTGAGTATTTCATGGCTGCCATCAGCGGTGCAATCGAATGTTTTTGTTCACATTTGCTTAAATATAGTCGCTTCTTTAGCTGCCAACGAATCGCTGCTTGCAGTCCTGTGGAGACGTGTTTCCATTAACCTTAACGATGTCTCGTGTCCGATGGGTCTGTGGCTGGAAGTGTTGCTGAGGGAAGAGATCTCTGTTAATCTCTGGAAACCGACATTTCTTTCTACCTTTATACCAAAAATATGAACACCAGTCATTTGTGAAGCTCAGACGCTTTGACTTGTGTTCACAAACATTCGTTATCTCCACAGGCCCATGCTGATGGAGAGTCGGCATGGGGGTGAGGAGATACTCTGATGATTTGTTCAGATCTTCATTCCCATGAATGAACTCTTCAGAATTTATAGACATCTGATGAATTGTTAGAAAATCTCGTAGCTGTCTAACCATAGTGTCTGTGCTAACCTCACTCGCTCACTTAGCTAGCAGAGGCCAGCATTAGCATGCTAACAGATCGATATAGCTCCCTGGTATTTAGCTTGCTAACCGTTAGCTGAAGTTAGAAGACTAAACTCGGCCTCGTAGTGTCGTTGACGTAGACTGGAAACATTATTGAGTGGATCTACACAAACTTCACAACAAGAACCTTTTTATTTAGTGAGTTATTAAAGCAAACTGTCTCTTTCATGTCTGATGAGAGACTAAACATTTAAAAAGCAATGAAAAGTTTAAAATCCTGCACCAAATCTGCAAACAGTGCTCGTAATGAAATGTGATTTATTGAACTTTAAGTGAACCTGTTTGTCAGCTGCTGTTTAATCCCAGAGAGATTTAAATAAAGATGAATGTACCTGACAAACTTCATCACATTGATTCGTACAATAACACATTCAGAGATATTAAAGGGTGAAAACATCAGAATCTCAGTTATCGTCTCACTATAAACAGCATATTGTCATGTTGCCCTCCCCGAACATGGTGGATGCTTTCGCCTCTATTTGAATTTGTTGATTTTTATCTGCTTCTGTCCCATTTCTTTCTTCCCCCGGGCTGTTCTGCTTCACTACAGCACCCTGGACCCTTTACAAAGACTGAATGTAAATGATGGTGTCGTCTGCATAATGAGAGATACAGTAATACAACTAAATGACGACAAATCAATAAAACATTTCACCAGAATTGATGAAATCATTGTGAGATAAATGGAGTCTGTGCTCACTCTGCTGAGACCGCTCTCAGATCCATAACGTGATCAGAAGAGATCAAACTTCAGACTAGCTGGTTGACTAAATGAAAACCAGGTTAAACAGCGAGGACGTCTGCTGGTTCTGAACTGTCTGTCGTCTCGTCCCTCTCAGGTCCTCGAGGCCTGGAAGAACCTGCTGGAGGCGGCTGAGGGCCGCCGGGTGAAGCTGGTCGACACCGGAGACAAGTTCCGCTTCTTCAGCATGGTGCGCGACCTGATGCTGTGGATGGAGGACGTCATCCGTCTGATCGAGGCCCAGGAGAACCCCAGGTGAGGACAACGAGTGTGTGGGAGCTTTCAACCACAGTTCATCCTCAAGGTGGCAGGAATAGATAGGAAACGTCTGATTACACACAAAGAATAAAGACATCAAAACCATTTGGTGACGTTGAGGAAAAGATCATGATGTGTTTTAAAAACATCTCTGCTGACTGTTGGCTTCACACCAGATTAGACACTTCAGATTCTGTTCTGATCCAGAGCTGTTTACCGACAGGAGGAGAGCTCAGAGATCACTTTGGACCTTTTGGGATTAAAAAGTGGATTTATCCTCACTCCTGTTTATCAGCCTGACTGCAGCAGCGGTATGAAAGTTGTTACGGATCGTTGATGCGGTTTGTTCGTGTGTTTCTTGGTCGATTTCAGGGACGTGTCATCGGTGGAGCTGCTGATGAACAACCACCAGGGCATCAAGGCGGAGATCGACGCCCGCAACGACAGCTTCACCGCCTGCATCGAGCTGGGAAAGACTCTGCTGGCCAGGAAGCACTACGCTTCAGAGGAGGTGGAGTTCAAGAGAAACAGTAGCCTCAGAAAACCCATCATTAATTGAAAACTGATTTAATCTTAAATGTAAAACTGAACACAGCTGGACTTCATCTTCTACATCAAGTCATTTCTAACTTTAGTTTCCAGATGTGCAGATTTCAGTATTTCGTTTTGAATTTTAAATCTTTAACCATAGTTAAAAACCAGAGCAGCTGAGTTTTGTGCCAACGGTGTTTTAGAGTCGATGGTCGATGTCTTGTTTTAAAAACCTTCCTGTCAAAGTAACATTTAAATTAAACGCTCTTAACTGATTTTACGAAGATGCTCGTGATGTTTTCTACCGTATGATTTATCATCTTGAACTCGTCTCTTAAATGTTTTCTCAGATTAAAGAAAAGTTGCTACAGTTGACGGACAAGAGGAAAGACATGATTGACAAGTGGGAGGACAGATGGGAGTGGCTGAGACTGGGTGAGTCGAGTCAGGACGAGAATTACAGAGCGTGAATCAGCTGTTTGAATCTGGTTTAATGTGAAAATGTGTGTGTGTGTGTGTGTTCAGTCCTGGAGGTGCACCAGTTCTCCCGGGACGCAGGTGTGGCCGAGGCGTGGCTGCTGGGTCAGGAGCCGTACCTGTCCAGCAGGGAGATCGGCCTGAACGTGGACGAGGTGGAGAAGCTCATCAAACGCCACGAGGCCTTCGAGAAGTCGGCCGCCACCTGGGAGGAACGCTTCGCCGCTCTGGAGAGGCTGACCACGGTGAGACGAGAACAAAAGACAGAGGAACATTTTTATTAACCGAACAAACTTAGTCTCTAATCATTTTCTTCAGCCTGTTCTTGAGGAGCTGCGATGTACAGCACCTCTTTTATTTTATTTACATTTTATTCACACAAAATGTTTGTAGAGAGTAAAACAGTGATGTCACACCGCCGAGCTTCGAGCCCTCAGACAGGAACAGAGCAGAGTTAGTCGTCGTGTTGGTGTCACAGTCATGGAGATATCAGACACAATAACATTATGTAACTATATGATACTGTACTAAAATGCTCCAATAAAGAAATGAGCTGATAATCCTCTCTGTAAATTAGCAGCCATGATGACGAGGACCTGAACACAATATTCATTTTGTTCTCAGTTATATAACTGATTGCTGTTGACTTTCAGACCAAATCTAAACTCCATCTGCATTATTATATCGACTCGTGACTCTGGTCGTCATCATAAGTGCTGCTGAAGGACGAGTCTGTGGTTTCTACATGAGGCTGAATGTGTTTGTGTCCAGATGGAGTTACTGGAAGTGAGAAGAGCGCAAGAGGAAGAAGAGAAGAAGAGACAACCTCCGCCCGCTGAGGCCCAGCCGGGCGACGCTGCAGCTCAGCCGAGGTCAGAGTGAAAACATAACACACAAATATGGAATATGGAAATATGAGACAGTAAAGTCAAAGTCATGCGTCCACCTGGGGCAGGTAGATACAGAATGAGCTCATTACTTTAGGTCACCAAACAGCTGTCTGAACAAAAATACGTGATAATTCTATTTTAGAAACTATTTTTGTTTTGGACAAATATTAAATTTTAAATGGATTTACCTAAAAAAAATGGTCAGTCGCAGATTTTAAGGTTAGCGTTTTGATATTCAACTCGTGATAAATCTGTTTTTGTAGATTATATTTAACCCCCGAATGTAAATGAGGGAATCGTCTGCGTAGAGAGATAGACGGTAATAAAACAAAACATAAAATCACAGCAAATATAAAGCATGCGTTCATCAATGACAACAAATCAACAAACAATTTCACTCAAATATATCGAGGTCATTGTCAAATAATTGATGTCTTACTTTTATCGTCTTAAAATAAAGGATTTGAAGCTGCTATAGAAGAATTTGTTTTATTGTACAATCACACAAAGTTTAGTTTGATCACTGACAATCTTTAAATTGTTAAAATTGTAATCAGTCACAGATTTATCACGAGTTGAATATCAAAACGCTAACCTAAGGTTAGCGTTTTGATGTTCAACTTATAATCTATGACTGACTATTTATATCCAATATTTAAAATTTAATATTTGTCCAAAACAGAAATAGTTTCTAAAATGGAATTATCTCGTATTTTTGTTCAGACAGCTGTTTGGTGACCTAAAGTAATGAGCTCATTCTGTATCTACCTGCCTCAGGTGGACACATGTATATTTCACAGAGCGCAGTGTGTGTACCGCCGTGTTTTCCATCACACATACGACACACACTCTCTGGAAAGTGTGTGTCTGACTCTTTGTGTTACTCTGTGTGTTTGCAGGGAGGGCGAGCCGGTGTCTCAGAACGGGCTGCCGTCCGATCAGGAGTCTCCCAGGGTTAGTTATCGCTCGCCTGCCTACCAGAAATACAGCAGCACCCTGCAGAGCCGCAGGCCTACAGCAGCACCCTGACACACACACACACACACACACACAACATTAACCTTTGACCTCATACAGACTCTGGTGTGTTGTTCCCTCCTCGGGGAGCCACACATGAATATTTCTGTGTTTATCGTTTGCTCTTCCTCCTCACTGATTAATCGTTTCTTATTTTAAAAGTGGAGTACGTTTTAATTTTAAAGGTGTCACACGCCTGAACGTGTCTTTAACTTATTACGATCGCTACGTTTTGAATTATTAATATAATTACTTAACAAAATGAATGAGAGGCCTCTGATAAAATCTTTAGTAAGAACAGGCGACAGGAAGCAGAGACACTGATGGAAAATGAAGTCTTAGTTTGTGATAGAGGACCAAACAGCCTCATCGTGTCCATGTCCACCTGGATGCTCGTCTCCAGCACCGATCAGGTGTTTTGGAGGAGGAAGCAGTTTTGATACCCTGACCCTAACCTGAAGCTCTTTTCTAAAAGTTTTGGTTTCCTGCTCACTGACATCTTTGAGTGAGAATATCCTGAATTTAGCAAAAAACAGTACAATAGGTGGAGCTCGGATGATTTGTCAGTCACACTCTAAAACTTCAGCTTCTTTAGCTTGTGGGGGGATCATTTTAAAAAATCAGCACCAGAACTGAGACGAGAAGTGAAATAAACTTTTGAGAGCTAGTTTCCAAGAGAACTGCTCATTTAAATGTTTTTGGGAGAGATGTTTTGTACATTTTCATTTCCCCTGAAACAAAGATGGAGGTTCAGTTCTGTTTCTGCTTCATAAAACTGAAAGAGAAGCTTCCTACAGAGAACCGGGCGCAGCTGTCCACTGCCTGAAAGTAGCTTAATTACATAAAAACATTCATGTAACGTCTCCTTTCAGTTTGTTGACTCGACACTTTGTCTCCTGAAGAGAAAATATTTACCGTTAATCAGATTTGGCCTCAGATAAACTACATCTCTTACACATTTTCTTAAACTTACCAAACATTCCTCTCTGGACTGAAGTAGAAATCAGAAGCAGACACGATGGATCGGAGTATTAAACGATGGGTTTACTACAAACAGAGAAGCAGCACATGAGTGACATAAACACAAAGTGATGTTAATGGTTGAATCATTTCAGTGTTACCTGTCGAGACGTTTAGTGAAAAGGTGTGAATCCTCGTCTGTGCGAGTGTGAGAGCGACTGTGTTACATTCACACGGGACCACAAAACACACATAGATACACAAGAAGCCACACCTGTGTTGTTTCTATACATTCCTCCTTTCATTTTTCTTTTTCCTCCTCCCTTCTTCCCTCCTTCCCTCTCAGCTCGACACTCCCGTCATCCTCTCCCCTCAGCTGTTAATGTTTCTGCTCGTTTACGTCATCATTTATAAACTCACCTTCTGGAACATGAACACCTGAGAAGACCGCCGACAAAAACACACAACCCTCACTCTGAAATCAGGTTTTAAAGCCACAAACAGTCACTTTCAAATCTGTTCTTCAGTTAAAGTTTTTGGACTTAAAAGGATTTTTGTAGATTATATTTAACCCCTGAATGTAAATGAGGGAATCGTCTGCGTAGAAAGATAGACGGTAATAAAACAAAACATAAAATCACATTAAATATAAAGCATGCGTTCATCAATGACAGCAAATCAACAGTTTCCCTCAAATATATTGAGGTCAAATAATTGATGTCTTACTTTTATTGTCTTAAAATAAAGGATTTGAAGCTGCTATAGAAGAATTTATTTTACTGTACAATTACACAAAGTTTAGTTCGATCATTTACTCAACAATCTTTAAATTGTTAAAATTTTTATCAGTCTAGATTTATCACGAGTTGAATATCAAAACGCTAACCTAAGGTTAGCGTTTTGATATTCAACTCGTGATAAATCTGTGACTGACCAATTTTTTTAGATAAATCCATTTAAAATGTAATATTTGTCCGAAACAAAAATAGTTTCTAAAATATAATTATCATGTCTTTTTGTTCAGACAGCTGTTTGGTGACCTAAAGTAATGAACTCATTCTGTATCTACCTGCCCCAGGTGGATACAGGTGTATTTCATAGAGTGCAGTATGTGAACCGCCATGTTTTCCATCACACATACGACACACACTCTATGGAAACTACATTCAGCTAACAGCACACAGGTTTCTTCACGTAAAATTGATTGGCACATTATTTTCTCTCAGAGTTTATATGTTATTAACGTTGTTTAAAAATTCTGAGAAAATTAAAGTTAACAATTTAAAAACACTATAAAAAGTTGTGCCTTGATAATTATCAATATATTGCTTTCTTTTTTGGTTTGCGTAGAGTATTGTAGCAGAATTAACAATTTGTTATGGTAAAATTTAAGGAAAATTGATAATTGCTTAAGTAAACAAGTTGGAAATAATACAAAAAGTTCTCGAGTCTAGATAATAAACTGTTTTACCAAAAATTGTTCTTTGTTTTTACGCAGTAGTATTAAAATATCACCTATAATTAAAGGTCCAATTAGTAATTAAAAAGAATATTTGTCAACATTTGTCTTAATAACTCATTCCTAAAAAATGAAGTTTGTACTTTGACATGATCACATCATCGGCGTACAAACTGACCGTGTTTACATCCATCTTCAGAATCATTCCACGACTCCATGTAAAACTCATCCTCCATGAATCTACACACATCTACACATGTCCCTGTGTGTGTGTGTGTGTGTGTGTGTGTGTGTGTGTTGTATGTACTCAGTCAGGCTCTTGTGTCGCTGCGACTCTGTACTGTATCATCATTATGTTCAGCCACTGTTGTTTTCACGGTTCATTGTTAACGTCTTCATTTCCTCTTCATGGTTTCTTTTTGCATGTCCATCCAGCTCCTTCACACTAACACACATTCCCCAATAAACCCTGTCAGAACCAATCGGTGCACTCAGACCCACTCTGGTTTGTCTGTCCATGTGTCATCCATGTGTAGTTCTCTTCAGTTACAGTGTTGTTGTTCATGTCTTTTGTTGCATGCTGTCACCATTATTAGCATTTCAGTTGAGTTTTCTGTCAATGTTGTTTTTTCTTCATCTCATGTTCTTCACCAGTTTCCATCCTGGGGCTGTCGACAAAACCTTAACACATTTATTTACATAGAACTTTAACTCGAATCACTAGCCGAGATATATTTAGTATTTTACCAATCGTGTTTGGAAGCAAGGTACGTCTACATAGCTGCTGCTGTTTCCTGTCAAAGTGGTTGTTATTTTAAAGCAGCAGAAGAAGAGCTGACCAGATTGTCAAATACTGACGCTTTGGGTTGGCAGCTCAGGTCAGACTCCAACCTGAAGTGAAAAATTAGAAATATGGAGCCATAGATGGAAGATCTGTCTGTCCTGTAGATTATTTTAAATCAGTTTAGACAACATTAAGCCTCAACATATAAACTACAACCACAGTGTTATTAAAAATGGAGCTCACTACAGTTTATAACAGATCTTTTGAAAGCAGCCATGTTGGAAAAGACAACGAAACAGCTCAGATTTCAGACATCCACTCAAAAAATGTCAGACCGTGTTTGATTATCTGAACGATCAATGATCTAGCTCTCAATCAGGTGTCGAACCGATTCAGGGTTAAAGTCTGTCCAGCTTCAGTAATCAATAAAAAATGTAATGATGAAAGTAGAATATGTTATAAACAGCAGCAGGACTTCATATACTTTCATATATGACAGTTTAGTGCAATAAAAGAAGACGAGAAAATGCAGTAAAACACAATTATTGAGCACATCCAACACATTACAGTGTTTGTTAAAGACACACATCATCTATTATATATCTATTATTGTATATATATCATCTATTATTGTCGCTCCAACACTTTAAAACATCCTGTAACACCTCCAATAACTGTTTATTGTTTGAAAAACTTCATATAAAAAGTCTCTGGAAGGATCCAACTTTTGATTAGCCGTCAGAAAAGGTTTTTAGATCTTGTCGACCCTCGTCCAGCCCTCTGGATCCGTCGAGCACTTTACGGTTTCCAGTAAACTCTCACATGATTGGTCGAGCCTTCCCCGATCTGTAAATAAAAGCTCCCAGGATCAGTCCAGCTCTCGCAGCCCTTCAGTTAACGCTCCCAGGATTGGTCCAACAAAAAGAGCGTCCCGGTCCGTCCAGCCTGCGAAGAGCTCAGTAAACAGGGTAATGAGCATCCGGTCGGAGTGGGTGTGGTGTGAAACAATAAAATCTGTTCTGATACTAGGCCAATCGCATCTCCCCTCACCAATAATGATGCCCAGCAATGAGTTCCAAGCAATTTTGTGGATAATTGTTTGAGATTTGTTTGTGTTCTTTGTTCTTCCCAGCTGCTGGCTTCTCCCTCCTCCGTCCTTCTTCACACTGTCCACCGTGTTGTGTGTTCTGACGTGATGTTGTGATCTGTTGTGCATGTCCTTACACCAGTAATCAGTGCATGATCAGTACCGTGTTTTTCTAATCAGTACTGGAATCCAGCGCTGAGCTCGCGCAACTTAATGCTGAACAACAAAAAGCTTGAAAATGCATCTAAAGGCTGTTTAAAGTGGAGTTCAGCTGAGATCAGCTGGCACTGTTTTCAGAGACGTTGTAGTTTAGTTCAGAGGAAGCGACTCAAGTCGTACATTTGGTATCTTCTGGCTCCACTTTGTGAAATCAACAAGACTTTGTTAACTTGACGTTGGCATCTATAACTCACAGTTTAACCCAGAGTTAAGTCCAACAACATTATATCAGACTCTGGGCTCAACATTTACATGTTTTGGGTGTAAATGATTCAAACTTATCAAAGGTTTTGGAGCAGGTCCAGTAGATCTCCTCAGCTGGTCACCATCAGAGTTATGTCCACTGGAAGTGTTTCTGTCTCTGACAGGCTGAGGATGTTATTCACAAAGTTTCTGACAACATCACAGAAACGAGACCTTTATGTCAAATAATAAGATTTTTGTAACTCGACACACTGTCTGGTTCAACTCTCTCTAAGACGACGAGGTTCAGAGTGAATCTACGACAGAACGAACAAGACTCGTTTTTATCGTTCTAGGATCTTATTATTTAACAAAAGGTCTCTCTGTAGGAATAATGTCCTTAAAGTTGTCAGAAAGCCTGTCAGAGACAAAGACAAGCACCTTTAGTGGACGTCACTTCGACGGATGCAGGATAACATTGCACAAAACCAGGCAGTTAATTCAGACTTCAGCAGTTTGAGGAGAAATGTGTTTATGAACGTGAGGCAGTCAGAGTTGCAGATAAATACCAAACCAGACGGTTCAGAACTCCGTCTGTTCACTCAGGTTGATGTTTTGGGTCGATTACGAGAACAGAAAGTGTTTCCACAGCCTGTGATTCTGCTCTGCTCCGCATGCTGCAGCTCTGATACGACTGATTTACAGCTTCTGTGTCTGACAGAGATCTTTAAAAATGACTTAATGTGATCGTCATCATCCATCCGTCGCTCCTCCGTCGTCCTCTGACTCGTCTCGCTTCTGTTTCAGGATAATGTTGAGGGAGGCGAGCAGGTGAACGGGGTGTCGGAGCCCAGCCCGGCCGGGTCTCCCGGGGCGTCTCGCAAGGGCAAGGCCAGCCAGGCGGCGACCCTGCCGGCCAAGACCCAACCGGACGCTCCGACGTCCCAGCTGGAGGGCTTCCTGCACCGCAAGCACGAGTGGGAGGGGCATAACAAGAAGGCTTCAAGCAGGTAGGACTCGTCTGGTGATGGTCAGACGGAGAACACCAACCTCTGAGATACAATTCTCATGACTGAACCCTCAAAGACCTTCAGTCCACAGAAAGTGTCTGTTTACTGACTGTAGAAGAGCTCATCCATGTGCTTAAAGACCCATGTGAAGTGTTTTGGCTGTTTTGTGCCAAAACTTCTGGTAAATTGATCCATTCTCAGACAAATCAAATGTAAAGTTTGGACTTTAAACGAGTCAGACTGACATTTTAGGTTCTGCTGAATCAGATGACGTCTGAATGAATACAGGAGAGTCAGATGACCTAGAACTTGTTCCAGGTCTTTGAGGGTTAATCCACATGGATCTGTTTGAAGTAAAATACTTTCAGTTTAATTACTTCTGTACAATAAAAACACTCGTCACACAGAATCGAGTCAAACTGAACAGAATCTGTAACGCCGTCAGCTGTGACGGTATCATTAATGACCGGACTCTCGCTGCGTCTCCGCAGGTCGTGGCACAACGTGTACTGTGTGATCAATCAGCAGGAGATGGGTTTCTATAAGGATCAGAAGAGCGCCAGCCAGGGGATCCCCTACCACAGCGAGATCCCCGTGAGCCTGAAGGACGCCGTCTGCGAGGTGGCGCTCGACTACAAGAAGAAGAAACACGTCTTCAAACTCAAGTGAGCGTCCCGACGGTGGAGCCTGTGTTTGTTTGTAGATCCACATGATGATGGTGATGATGATGATGATGATGATGATGATGATGATGATGATGATGATGACAGTGAGCTGTACTCTGACTAAACACAAGCTGAGGAAGTTAAAGTATAATTAGATATTTATTTACTTGAGGTCAGGTGGCTGTGAAAACAACCCTCCTCCTCAGAGTCACATCGTATCATTACTGATGTTTACAGACTCGGTGTGACTCCGGGTCTGTTTACAGAACTCCACTGAGAATCTCCATGTTTTTAACTTTTCCTCAGCATCACAGTGATCCAGTGACGGTCGTCTGTGTATACACGAGTACACTGCAAACATTAGCTGCTAAAAGCTAATTCGGCTTCATTTTTTGAACGGTGCCAATTTACCAAAACGTGTAATGACGGTGTCTTAAGTTGTAGCACGCTGCTAAAATCATCCCTGAGAAGAAGTCAGACATGAGTAATAACAGGAGTAACAAAGTCCGACAGAAGAACATCTGAGACTGAACCTGACAGTAACTCTGCTGTAAAACCAAAACTAGGAGCTAAAAGAGGCTGAAAGAGGCTCAGACAGCTGCAGAGTTGGTTTGAATCAGAACTTATCGACCGATGAAGCTTCAAAGTGATTTAATATGTTCTTTAACTCCGCAGGATTACTGACGGGAACGAGTATCTGTTCCAAGCCAAAGATGACGTAAGTTAAAATCTCTTCACCTTCATGTTACTGAACTCTCCTTCACGTCTCTGTGCTCCAGAAACACTGTTACATCTCTTATATTAACAACATTATTATCACTTTAACGCACAGAAGTTGGCATTTTGTTTGATTTAGATTTTTTGTTTATTTTAATTCAATTTTATTATGATTTTTTATTTGGTTTTGTTTCGTTCTGAAGATTTTTTTGTTTTCGTCATTTTATTTTAATGTAGTTTTAATTTTTCCGTTTCAGCATCAAACAGTTATTTATTTATTTATTTATTATTTTTATTTTTTATTATATTTGTATCTCCCAACAATGATTAACTTTTATTCCCCGTTAGTAAAAGTACATACACAAATAATAAATCACTCCATAGTGTTGTTGTTTACATATTTAAGTGTTTATCAATATTTTATACTGAATAAATAAATAATTAAATAAATAAATAGTAAAAGTTATTGTTGACATTAATAAACATTTATTATTGTCTGTATTGTGTACAGTTTCATCATGTTGTGTCATAAAACATGAATCAAATGTTTGTAAACACTTTAAATGACAGTTGAGCCGTCACCATGACAACAGCTGCTCCTCCCACCAACCGCTCACTTCCTGTCTCCCGCAGGAGGAGATGAACACGTGGATCTCGGCCATCTCCGCCGCCATGTCGGGCGACAAGGTGGAGGTCACCCCCAGCAGCCATAGCACGCCCGCCCCCGCCGCACGCGCTCAGACGCTGCCGGCCTCCGTGGCCTCAGCGACGGCCGAGTCCAGCCCGGGCAAACGCGAGAAAGACAAGGAGAAGCGCTTCAGTCTGTTCAGCAAGAAGAAATAGACGCTCCTGTTTCCCTCCTCCTCCTCCTCCTCCTCCTCCTCCTCTTCCTCCCTCCTCCTCCTCCTCCTCCTCTGGTGCTGTTTGGGGTCGCTCCTCATTGTCGATCCATCTTTGGTCAGATTTGTGTTGAAGATGTCACCTGACCGAGTGTTCGCGTCAGATCGTAGCAGCTGATACTGTAACAGAATAACTGATCCAGATGTAAACGGTTCAAATTTAATCCGCGTAAATTGCAAGATAATAAAAATAACAACAGGATGAAGACGAACATCCTTCATCACCACGTCAGCTCCCTCACAGACGTGGACAGCTCCCACAGTATCCGACTGTCGAATTAAAATCCCAAACAGCCGCTCTTTCTCTTTCTCTTCCTCTTCCTCTTCCTCTTCCTCTTCCTCCTCGTCTCTCTCCCTCCTCTTCCTCTCAAAGCGTGACTCCAGCATGCAAGCTCCGAGCCAAAACTCTCCACTCTGTGCCTATCAACCGTCCGGTCTGGCTCAGAGCTACAGTTCAGCTACAACTCACCTCCTGTGTCCTCTGTTCACTTTTTGTAAGATAAGGAGCAGGAAACAAAAAAAAACAAGTTTGGATTGAAGGAAATAAAAATTAAAATGGGGTCTGCGAAACGCTTCAGGCAGCTGCTGTCATCCAATCAAACCCAGAGTTTGCCGCTGAACAACAACACGATGTAGAGGAGTTCCCTCCATGTTCCTGTTTCTTCTTCTTCTTCTTCTTGCTATTATTTGTGTTTTCTATGGTTTTTCTTCTTCTCTGCTTTCTCATCATCCGGCTTTCTCGTCGACTACTGCCTTCCGTGGGTTGTGTTTACGCTCCCGAGTCGTCTCAGTTTGATTCTGTTCCGTTCTGTTTTACTTTGGGAAGTTGTAGGTAGTTCCTGTTTAGGGTCCATCCTCAGTTTTTTGCGAGGCCTTGTCTTTGCAAGATGACGTGTATCCCTCTGTAGTGGGGAAAACTGAGACCACGGCGGGGTAAAGCTCTGAAACTACACCTCTCACGTGTTTGTGATCCGAGCGGAGACGTCTGAAGTTTAGAAAAAGTGCAGAATCATGTTGATAAAAAGAAGCTTTCAAAGTACAAATCACACATTTTGTGCACTGAACACCTGAATAACTGATAATAACCCTCCTGATGTGTCGGTGCTGTCTAACTCCTGCAGCGCCGCCCAGCGAACAGGTCCGGCTGTATTTCGGAGCGTTACCCTGCGGTGCTTTGAACTGTATGTATAACTTGTGTATAACAAACTGTTAAAGAATAAACCTGTGTTTAATTTTCACCTATTATTGTTACTACTAATAAGACCGACCGTAATAAGCTTCATGTGGTTTAACTCTCTGAATCTAACGACGTGTACACTTAACAAGTCTAAATGAAGGAGCTGTCGAGCGGCGCGATCCGCCTCGACGGGGAATAAATAACTAAGACCAGTAAGAATGTTTGTTAACTCAAACTTTAAAGCATCCAGTAAGTTTTATTTTCTACTCTTTGCATTCTGTTTTTGAGACATTTGCTTCGCCCTGAGTTTCTGTTTCCTGCCGTCTGTATTTTCATGTCTAAGATTTATTTAGTCGGACAAGTGCGGAGACGTAGATGTGCTATAAAACAAAGCTACTTTAAGCATCGCTGTTTAAGTGGACAAGTGGGCTCTAAAAGCATTTACTGGAAGTGAGTTATGTTGCAGAATAATGGTCGCTTGCTTGTTGGCTTCAGCACGTTTGTTTCTTTTAAGATTTCAGACTCTCGCCGCCGCCGCCACCGGCGACCTCACAGCGAAACCTGTCGAAGTTCAGCAATGACAAAATGAACAGAAGAGATTCGAGCTGATTTTAATCAGCGTTATTGTGACTTTCATCAGTTCTGTCACGTTATCTTTGAATGTGAATGCTGCAGTTTTCTTATTCGGACACAATCGTCTGATACTGAAAGCATCCAGAACCAGCTGGTCCGGAGGGTTTGGGCTCTCAAACACCCGGCACATGTTTGAATCATACAGAAGCAGATCACGGCCGAACATTTGTAAAAACGTTTTCCTCGTAATTTGGGGAAATTCTTAGTTTAAAGTCAGAATTGGCCCTAATCCTTCTCCGTAGAATCGAGCCAGGTCGTCACCGTACCTGACAATCACTGCGGGCGGCGTGTTGAAGCCTGTTTCCACGTTTCGCTGTCAGAAAAGCTGAGTTTAGATTTAAAACAATTCAAACTTCGTCTCTGAAGCTGAATTTCTTCTGTCTCGCTGTGATTTTGTCATTACTGAACTTCTGACCTATCAGGAGGAGTTAAACAGCAGCAGAGTGTACAGAAGGTGGGTGCGCTTGTTTCTCCCAC
>CM077796.1:30094489-30111989 GCA_039737535.1 Lagodon rhomboides
GAGTCGCTGAACGGCTCCGGATCAGATCAGAACCTGTTGAGGTTCTGGGTGTTTACTCCTCCTGAAGGTCTGGATCTGCTCCGACTCTCTCCTCCAGTTTGTCTTTTAGTTTTAGTGTAAAGTTTGTCGTGATGTCGGCGCCGGAGAGACGACACCAGCAGATCCATCAAATCTAAAGAGTTGATCCTCGTCAAAGGGATTTTGTTCTGAAATGACTTTAACGTGGACAGATGTGCACTTTGGTCTGATGAGCTGAGCCCGATCTGTGTTTCTGTGGTTCTGTGGTTCTGTGTTTCTGTGTTGGACTCGTCGTCCTGACGAGCCGAGTGGTGAAACCTCTCGTCTCCTGCTGAGGCTGCGAACCAGAAATGAATCAGAGGACGTAAATCGTCTCACTGTTTGAGTTATCAGCCTGACAAACAGAAGACGTTCATCACCGTCACATTAACTTAATTTGTGTTCTGGACGTTAGTCATTGTTCAGATCCTCTCACAGTGTCGGACTCAGAGTTCGAGTCCGGAGGTTCTGAAACGTTTAAAGAGCAGTGATCTGAGCCGTGTGACAGACAGCAGATCTTTGGATGTTTGGACTTTTCTCCTCTGGTAATCTTCAGACTGATCCTCTTCTCTTACTCATCTGGATGTTTTGTCTCGGTCTCATTTGGGTCGAGATGTTTTTTAGAAACCCTGCCGGGGTTTTATCTCTCCCACACAGATCCGTTCATCCTCCAGTTCGACAGAAGCTGGAATCTAAACACAAACAGGGTCGACGCCGAGCCAGGAAACAGCTTTTCAGGCTTTGCATGATGATTTCCTCCGTTCCTTGAGATTATTAGGGTCTGACATCACCGTGGAGCCGAGAGGATGAGCTCATGTTTGACCGTCGGGTCGGCAGGACGTGGTCGTTTCTTCTGGCAGCAGATAAAGTGTTGGCTACAAACCACAGATATCATCGTCTACGTACCGCGCTGACGTCTCATATCATATCATATCATATCATGTCACATTCACGTTCACGTTACGTGTTTGCTGTCTTTCATGTTTGGAGGTGATGGAGTTTGATAAAAACACATCAGGACACAAAAACTGAAGACTGTTGGTGGAAAGTGACGACGAAAACCTTTTAACGAGATCTCTTGTTGTGTTTGTTGCAACAGAACTGGATGTTTTTAACGAAACCTTTCCCGTCATGGTTTTGGCGACGATGACCATTATTTCGGTGTAAAGTCCGTCTGCAACCATATTTGTGGCGATGAAACCCTCTGAACATCTGCAGCTGTGTTTGTGATAAAACCAGGTGCTTTAACAAGACCTCAAGACGTCTCCTGTAATATTTACAGTGAAAAGTCGGACCATCTTCTTCTTCATCTTCTCTCGTATCCGAGGGAAACGATCTATCTTTATCTTTGCACCCACAGAGTTCCAGCAAGGGATAATATTCCTGGATTTATTATTATTATTGTTGGGGCTAGTTAGCCGCATGCTAGCCGACTCTTGTCCGTTCACTTCCACATTAATTATATCTGGTGGACCTTCGTTTCCAGCACAGCAATTTTTTGAATGATCTTCTGAAAATCATCGACGTAAAGGGAGGCAATTTGATGCTAATTAGCTTTAGCTGCTAACAGGCTTGTACCACTTCGTAGGCTTCGTTTAAAAAGTACTGAAAACTGTTGAAATAAGGCAGCTGCCGACTTTATCTACAGTTAATTCTAGTCCCAGAGGTTTTTAAATATCCAGGAGACGCTGCCTGAAATCTCTCAGGGAAGAGAAAGGTAATCAGAAAGCCTCTGCAGCCGAGAAGAAACAGCAAGAAGAAGAAACAGCAACAAGAAGAAACAGCAAGAAGAAGAAACAGCAACAAGAAGAAACAGCAACGAGAAGAAACAGCAAGAAGAAGAAACAGCAAGAAGAAGAAACAGCAACGAGAAGAAACAGCAACAAGAAGAAACAGCAACGAGAAGAAACAGCAAGAAGAAGAAACAGCAACGAGAAGAAACACAGGAACTGTAATTGAAAGAAATGTAAAGTTGAAGAGGCTCGGCGGCAGGAGAAGATCTGATTTGTTGGGGGAAAGTCGCCTCAGGCGGAAACTCATTTGTCATCATCGTATGAAAACACATTAGTGACTCTGTGCTGAGTGGAAACATGTCACATCTCATAAACCGAGAGCAGGACGCCGACGGGTCGCAGCAGGATGACGTGTTTCAGGGAAACTGTCCTCGTTTTAAAGACCCAAACATAAAAAACTAGAGGTGTCGTGAATCACTCACATTTAAACGGTCCGTTTAAACATGTTCTGGTCCTGATTCTGATGTTCGTCTCGTCGAGACGAACATCAGAATCAGGAGCAGAACATGAACGCTGAAGAGGACGGAGACGGTGAACACATGGAGGATGGATCACATGTGTTACTGTAGCTGACAGCCTCTGTTTATAATAACATGTAATGTAATAACTGCTGAATGATATCAGGATGTTTCTGGATCTAATAAAACGAGACGACGACGAGCTTCAGCTGAGATGAGCTGATGATGTCATCAGAGCAGCCCGATCCGTCTCCAGGTGACGAACGTCTCACCTGAAGCTCACTTCATGTTAGTAAACAAACACAAGCCGTCTTTATTCTGGGCAGTAAGCCACCAATCTGCCGTCCTTTTGGCGGCTCGCTCTGTGGATTTAGACAGAAGGCGGCAAATTGGTGGTCTGTTTTGTTCCACCAGTTTTGCCCCTCGGAGGGTAACGTTACACTTATTTGCGCCTCCATTGCTGTAAATCCGAGGCGGCAATGTGGTGGCAAATGCTGAGATGGGCGGAGGTGTGGATGACGTGCACTGCTGCGCACCCACAGCCGGGAGTTTTAAAACCAGGAAACAGCTGATCACAGCAGTCAGTTCGTCACTTCATCCACGAAGATGAGCAGCTGGAAAGCCGCTGAGATCCGGGAGATGCTAGCGTCTCCTCGCTCTCTGTAGCTGTCTCGGTTGTCCGCTTGTTGTTGTAGCGGCGAGCTAATAGCGGTCGCTACTTTCAAATTAAAAGCCCCCCGCTAAGAACCCAGTTCTAAACTCCGATGGGGTGCAATGTAAAGCTCTTATTTTGAAGAAAAACTGCGAAAAATTTCCCATAAGGAATGAATGGGACGGGGTCAAAAAAGTGACAAAATCATCGAGGTTTTTCAAACATCTCCTGCTCTGGCAGACTTTGACCTAGAGACACCATTCAAACTTTAAAATGTAGGCACAAGTCTTATCTATTTGAGTTGTATTTGAACTTTCTTTCTACGATGTTTAGTTTTTGAACGGTGACCCTTAATTGATCGTGAGTGATTTCGAAAAAATTCAGGATTTTCAATGAGTGTGTATTGCGGAATGTTCGCGCAGCACCAACTGGCAGAGTGGGGGAGCCTGAAAAAAACTCTCCGAAAATGTTTCTTTAGATGACGATCCTAGCCACAGATTTCACACTACAATAGTGATATTTTCCAAGAACGTAGCCACACTTGTCTTCTGTCTGGCAACGTGTCCACTTTATCGGGAGGATGTACGGTTTTTGAATTATCTGCGTCTAACCGACACAAACTCCAGCAACTGCCCCATAAGCCCCAATGTTAAACGGGAAGAGGATTTTGGGAGAAAAGCAGAAACTGCCCTGCTTCTCTTCACGCCCAACTTCCTGCTTCACGTCACGTCACATGTTGACGCCTACCAGAGGAGGAAAAGTGGAGGCTGTTTGGAAAAGGAGGAATATTACACCTCCCTTTTAGACAGACAAGGAGGCACATTGCAGCCTTTTCTATCTGAAAGGGGCGAGTGTCTGATGTCAGTGATGTAGTGATGTCATCAGGGAGCAGAAACGTGTCCGGGTGTCTGCGTGGACTAATTAAACTGTTGTAAAACCGGTTCACCAACACCAGAAACATTTAATCTGGGATTATCTGACAATTACATAATGAGGAGTCTGTTTCCCCGTCAGGACGGACTGTGAGCTTTTTAGCCTCGTTTAGCTCCTAGTTTGTGAAAATAAAGTGAGGAAAGTGTTTGTAGGGAGACACTTCAGCTGTTTGTATGGCGTCAAAATTGTGTTACTTCTGCTGAAGCGTTGGACGCTTTAACACGGACTCTTACGGGGTCGACTCACGTCTGGAGCCTCGAGTGGCCGTTAGAGGAACTGCAGGTGTTGGTGCTTCAGCGTTGGCTGTGTGCTGACGCTCTCCACAGATCCACTGAGCTTTTTAGCCTCGTTTAGCTCCTAGTTTGTGAAAATAAAGTGAGGAAAGTGTTTGTAGGGAGACACTTCAGCTGTTTGTATGGCGTCAAAATTGGGAGTTTTTTAATATGTATTTCTGCTCACGGACTCTTACGGGGGTCGACTCACGTCTGGAGCCTCGAGTGGCCGTTAGAGGAACTGCAGGTGTTGGTGCTTCATTGTTAGTTGTTTTAATAGAAGCCGGCTGCTGTTTGATGACACTTCACTTCAGATCTGTTGTTCTGCTCTAAACTGTCATATTATGGATGTAAGAGGTTTTTTAAAACATATTAGTTTTATATGAAGATCATCGAGGGTTGCTGTTTGAAGAGGATCATTTCTATTTATTTTTACGTTGGTCGTGTTTTAACATCTGCAGCTGATTTCATTCTGATTGGATGAGTTAAAGCAGCGAAGCTGTGAGGTCAGAGGAGCAGCAGACGGGATTGTCTCTGCTGATGAGAGCGAGTGGAGGAGGACGATGATTCAGTGAGGTCGCTCATTCATCCCAGCACGGTCACACACACACACACACACACACACACACACACACACACACACACACACACACACACACACACCTGGTGTATTCACTGACACTAAACAGCGTATGAGTCATCGGAGCAGCAGGCATGTTTGGACAGTTTATACAGCAGGCCAGTCAGCTGCAGCCTGCGGTAGTGTGTGTGTGTGTGTGTGTGTGTGTGTGTGTGTGTGTGTGTGTGTGTGTGTGTGTGTGTGTCACAGCTGACTGCAGGTTCACAGCCGGACAGCAGGATGCTCCTGTTAAATGTGCGGCGTGTTATTTCGGTGGGTCGCCTCGTCTTTAAACCATCAGACCTCTGAGAGGCGTCGACCTGCAGGCAGCAGCTGATTGGTTCATCTCAGCCGACCACAGAGGAGATCTGAAGAGTCTCCACTGAATCACACAGACGAGGTGGTGTGGTGTTTGTTATCTGTGTTGGCAGCAGTGTGTCTCTACGATCCTCTCACTCTTCCACGATTTCACGTCACTACTTGTCACGTTGATCGTGAAGGTGACAAGAACCATCCGTCCGATCGACACTCGACAGACGAGCTGCTGAGGACCGGATGAAGTGCAGAGTTTGGACAGTCAGTATTGTTAAATGTTGAATAGACAGTGAACTGTGACTATCTGCCTTCATGGCTCCGCAGACTGAAGCTAGGCTCTCACGTGATCTCATGGGGAAGCAGACCTAAACAAAATGGAGATAAGTGTGGAGCAGCAACAAAAGCTAAAGGTTAAATGAGTCTGGACGAGTGGGGAGGTGAGATTTTAGGTTTCTGTCAACAGTCGTATGCTAGCTAACGTTAGCCTCGAGGGCGTGAGTGAACATCAGCTGCTTCAGGATCGGACAGTACCGATGCAATCATCCAGGATTTGAGTCGTTAATATCAGATATCACGTTTAATGACATCAAAGTGAACATGGTGAGTCTGAGAGCAGCTCAGGAAGCTTCAGACCAGATGATCTGTGACGAGGATTTAACCCGAGCTCTAAAAAAACCTTTTTTTTACAAACTTGTTTACATTTTCTGTTGTGACAACTCGGTACTTATGTTCTGGTTCAGGTACAGAATCCACCTGGTTAGGAAACCATCATGTTTAGGGTGAAGACAGCTGAGTTTGTCAGCACGAACATGGCTGTAAATAGTCCTAAGATGTTGAAACGAGTCTCTGGTTGGCGTCTCTGCAGACTCGTCTCCTGACGCCACCCTCCCTCCGCCTCTGGACATGAAAGTTGACATTGCACTTGAACTTCAGTCAGATAAAAGATCGATGAGTCAGACAGGTGAACAAGTCAGCGACTGCCTCTGAGTGTGAAATGTGTTTGAAAGGTTTCTCAGATGTTCATCACATCACTGAGTCACTAAATATCACAATCGTTCTGAAGACGAACTCGTCTTAAATCACCTTGTTAATAATTAACCAGGAGAGACACAATAAATCCTCCTGAACACAAAGTTCACCGGCTCAGACGTGGCCGTCTCACCGACATGTCTTCCTCTGTGAGAGAGTCGAGCAGCACGAGCAGGATGTGGGTTAGTTCTGGCTGCGGGCCCGTCACCGGCCCAGTCTGATGCATTGGCCCTTT
Source organism: Lagodon rhomboides (assembly GCA_039737535.1). Lineage (NCBI taxonomy): Eukaryota > Metazoa > Chordata > Actinopteri > Spariformes > Sparidae > Lagodon > Lagodon rhomboides. The sequence continues at coordinate 30,100,853 of CM077796.1, forward strand.
CATCACCACTGGCACCACAGCCGGTGCTGCTCGGCTGGAAGCCTGCCAGCACACCATCACACTCCAGATGGATGGAGGCTCAGGTTGGGCTCCAGAACTTAAAAATATCCCCACAGAGTTCAACCAGCTTCTACAGCGGATCAGTACCAGAACCTCAGGTGATCTCAGGTGTCACAATCAGGTGTTTGTAGAGACACATGAAGACGTTTCTTCAGACGTCGCCTCTCTTCTTCAGATCAAACGGGGATGAAGAGCTTGTTTAGTGAAACCAGCAGCTGCTGGATGGTTCTGATGGTTCTGATGGTTCTGATGGTTCTGGCCGGAGGGTTGAAGTTGGTGTCTGCTGCACTGCGGCTGCTCTGCTTCTCCTCCTGCAAACTGGAAAAATATCTGCAGACGACTGAGCGAGTAATTACATTTGCATTTTAGTCACTTAGCCAACGACGCTGTGATGGAGGCGACTGACAGTGAGAGCGACGGGAGAGGAGAAACCCATCAGGTCCCAGAGGACGAGGTCGGAGGTCACAGCAGCTCAGAGGAACAAATACTCAACAAGAAGATCAGCAGGTGTTTCTGCTGCCAGTCACCTGAATATATTTAAAAGACCAGACAACACTGTGCTTATTGTCTGGTTAGGTTCAGACAGAAACAGCTCAGGGGGAGGAAAAAGTTTTAGTTTAATAACTGTCGGTTCTGTCACCAGAAACATGGGTGGAAACGTCCCAAGCCTCTCGGATGAGAGGTGAAACATCTTCAAAGACAAAAACCAAATCCAGTTGCATTCGATTCAATTTCCTTGAGATAACTATGACCTGGATGAATGAGAATATTCACAGGCTTGAAGCGTCCCAATGTCTCGGCAAATATATCCGATTTTGTGCCCACAAACACGACTCGTAAATGTCCTGACATCTCGTTTAAAATATCCAGTTTTTGTCACCAGACGTCCAAACGTCTCGTCAAATATCTACAAATCCGTCACCACAAACAGCTGGAAAACATCGTGCAGCTCATCAAACACATACCGTATTTCACCAATTAATCTCCGGGCCGCAAACAGCCGCCTGGTTCTTTTAAACGCCTGGGGTCAGCACCCTTTCTGCGTGTTAAACGCCCACCTGAATAACCGCCGGGGCGATTATTTGCATTATTTTTGCAGAAGTAAACAGTCAGCACTTCCGCTTCCTGTCAAAATAAGAGAAGTAGCTAACGTTAGAAAAGGGTGTACCGTAATCTGAGATGACTGACTAACTCTTATTTTGACAAAAAACAGGAAGTGTCAGAGAGAACGACTCGCAGCGAGTCGTTCTCTCTGACACTTCCTGTTTTTTGTCAAAATAAGAGTCAGTCGGTCATCTAAGATTACGAGTTTAACGCCCCACCTTCACACAGCGGAGGACAGGTCAACACGGAGGAGAACGGACAGCACATGGACATAAATGATAACGTAAGAAGGAAGAAAAATAAAAAGTATGACGCTACGTTTAAGCTTGGAGTTGTGAAACACCCGGGTTATTAATTGCTGTGTCGGTGGACTGGATGCAGACTTCTCCTCTCTGCAGCTGCTCGCGTTGAATCGCTCTGAATCATAGCGGCACTTCTCTCTCTGCGTCTGATGGATCGCTTCAGTAATTGCAGGCTCCATGTTGACGCATTAAATCCATGTTGAGTTTTTCTGAAAGGGAGAGAGAGCGTCTTTTTCTTTCCCCGGCTCTTTCATGGCCGAGGCCTCCCGGAGGGCGATCAGCCTTTATGTTCCTCTGCCGCTGAATAGCTGCAGTTATTATCCCGGCCGGTCGCTGCTGAGGAGCTCGGGTCGGTTCAGATCCACTCACAGTCACATCTCGCTTCAAACTCGCTGTTCTGACTCGAGTCCAAACGCTCCTGAACTCTTTTCCTCCAGGATTTCATCCGATATGAGTTTTCAATTTGTACGACACAACAAATGAAGTGAACCTCAGAGCTGCTGTTAAAACCACAGCGAGTCTCTCCAGATCATCCAGAGCGTCCTCCTCTCCTCCTCCTGATGATATAAAGTCCTCCTCTCCTCCTGATGATATAAAGTCCTCCTCTCCTCCTCCCGATGATATAAAGTCCTCCTCTCCTCCTGATGATATAAAGTCCTCCTCTCCTCCCCTGATGATATAAAGTCCTCCTCCTCCTCCTGATGATATAAAGTCCTCCTCTCCTCCTCCTGATGATATAAAGTCCTCCTCTCCTCCTGATGATATAAAGTCCTCCTCTCCTCCTCCCGATGATATAAAGTCCTCCTCTCCTCCTCCCGATGATATAAAGTCCTCCTCTCCTCCTCCCGATGATATAAAGTCCTCCTCTCCTCCTCCCGATGATATAAAGTCCTCCTCTCCTCCTCCTGATGATATAAAGTCCTCCTCTCCTCCTCCTGATGATATAAAGTCCTCCTCTCCTCCCGATGATATAAAGTCCTCCTCTCCTCCTCCTGATGATATAAAGTCCTCCTCTCCTCCTCCTGATGATATAAAGTCCTCCTCTCCTCCTCCTGATGATATAAAGTCCTCCTCTCCTCCTCCCGATGATATAAAGTCCTCCTCTCCTCCTCCTGATGATATAAAGTCCTCCTCTCCTCCTCCTGATGATATAAAGTCCTCCTCTCCTCCTCCTGATGATATAAAGTCCTCCTCTCCTCCTCCTGATGATATAAAGTCCTCCTCTCCTCCTCCCGATGATATAAAGTCCTCCTCTCCTCCTCCCAATGATATAAAGTCCTCCTCTCCTCCTCCCGATGATATAAAGTCCTCCTCTCCTCCTCCCGATGATATAAAGTCCTCCTCTCCTCCTCCTGATGATATAAAGTCCTCCTCTCCTCCTCCTGATGATATAAAGTCCTCCTCTCCTCCTCCCGATGATATAAAGTCCTCCTCTCCTCCTCCCGATGATATAAAGTCCTCCTCTCCTCCTCCCGATGATATAAAGTCCTCCTCTCCTCCTCCCGATGATATAAAGTCCTCCTCTCCTCCTCCCGATGATATAAAGTCCTCCTCTCCTCCTCCTGATGATATAAAGTCCTCCTCTCCTCCTCCCGATGATATAAAGTCCTCCTCTCCTCCTGATGATATAAAGTCCTCCTCTCCTCCTCCTGATGATATAAAGTCCTCCTCTCCTCCTCCCGATGATATAAAGTCCTCCTCTCCTCCTCCCGATGATATAAAGTCCTCCTCTCCTCCTCCCGATGATATAAAGTCCTCCTCTCCTCCTCCTGATGATATAAAGTCCTCCTCTCCTCCTCCCGATGATATAAAGTCCTCCTCTCCTCCTCCCGATGATATAAAGTCCTCCTCTCCTCCTCCTGATGATATAAAGTCCTCCTCTCCTCCTCCTGATGATATAAAGTCCTCCTCTCCTCCTCCTGATGATATAAAGTCCTCCTCTCCTCCCGATGATATAAAGTCCTCCTCTCCTCCTCCTGATGATATAAAGTCCTCCTCTCCTCCTCCTGATGATATAAAGTCCTCCTCTCCTCCTCCTGATGATATAAAGTCCTCCTCTCCTCCCGATGATATAAAGTCCTCCTCTCCTCCTCCTGATGATATAAAGTCCTCCTCTCCTCCTGATGATATTAAAGTCCTCCTCTCCTCCTCCTGATGATATAAAGTCCTCCTCTCCTCCTCCTGATGATATAAAGTCCTCCTCTCCTCCTCCTGATGATATAAAGTCCTCCTCTCCTCCTCCTGATGATATAAAGTCCTCCTCTCCTCCTCCTGATGATATAAAGTCCTCCTCTCCTCCTCCGATGATATAAAGTCCTCCTCTCCTCCTCCCTGATGATATAAAGTCCTCCTCTCCTCCTCCTGATGATATAAAGTCCTCCTCTCCTCCTCCTGATGATATAAAGTCCTCCTCTCCTCCTCCTGATGATATAAAGTCCTCCTCTCCTCCTCCTGATGATATAAAGTCCTCCTCTCCTCCTCCTGATGATATAAAGTCCTCCCTCTCCTCCTCCTGATGATATAAAGTCCTCCTCTCCTCCTGATGATATAAAGTCCTCCTCTCCTCCTCCTGATGATATAAAGTCCTCCTCTCCTCCTCCTGATGATATAAAGTCCTCCTCTCCTCCTCCTGATGATATAAAGTCCTCCTCTCCTCCTCCTGATGATATAAAGTCCTCCTCTCCTCCTCCCTGATGATATAAAGTCCTCCTCTCCTCCTCCTGATGATATAAAGTCCTCCTCTCCTCCTCCTGATGATATAAAGTCCTCCTCTCCTCCCGATGATATAAAGTCCTCCTCTCCTCCTCCTGATGATATAAAGTCCTCCTCTCCTCCTCCCGATGATATAAAGTCCTCCTCTCCTCCCGATGATATAAAGTCCTCCTCTCCTCCTCCTGATGATATAAAGTCCTCCTCTCCTCCTCCTGATGATATAAAGTCCTCCTCTCCTCCTCCTGATGATATAAAGTCCTCCTCTCCTCCTGATGATATAAAGTCCTCCTCTCCTCCTCCCGATGATATAAAGTCCTCCTCTCCTCCTCCTGATGATATAAAGTCCTCCTCTCCTCCTCCTGATGATATAAAGTCCTCCTCTCCTCCTCCCGATGATATAAAGTCCTCCTCTCCTCCTCCTGATGATATAAAGTCCTCCTCTCCTCCTCCCGATGATATAAAGTCCTCCTCTCCTCCTCCCGATGATATAAAGTCCTCCTCTCCTCCTCCCGATGATATAAAGTCCTCCTCTCCTCCTCCCGATGATATAAAGTCCTCCTCTCCTCCTCCCGATGATATAAAGTCCTCCTCTCCTCCTCCCGATGATATAAAGTCCTCCTCTCCTCCTCCCGATGATATAAAGTCCTCCTCTCCTCCTCCCGATGATATAAAGTCCTCCTCTCCTCCTCCCGATGATATAAAGTCCTCCTCTCCTCCTCCTGATGATATAAAGTCCTCCTCTCCTCCTCCCGATGATATAAAGTCCTCCTCTCCTCCTCCCGATGATATAAAGTCCTCCTCTCCTCCTCCTGATGATATAAAGTCCTCCTCTCCTCCTCCTGGTCCACAGAACAGTTCTGGAGACTAAATGAATAAAGTATAAAATGTTTTTAATTTGACGTTGATCATAAAACACAGATGTCAGTGGATTCTGGACCGGGTCCAGTAACAGACTCGGTCTGGCTCAGACAGGAAACCTCAGTGAACCACACTGACTGTGCTGACCCGGGCCCGTCAGAACGGAACCGAACAGGTCCGATCCAGCAGCGTTAGTTCTGTTGATGTCTCGTGTTTGAGGCTGAAGATCGTGTTCACTTCACTGCCTCTCTCTCTCTCTCTCTCTCTCTCTCTGTCGTCCTCTGCTTCTCCTTTCTTTCCTCTCCTGTCCCACTTCCTGTTTGTCGCCTGCAGGCAGAACCTGACACACACACACACACACACACACACACACACACACACACACACACACACACACACAGGACATCATCGTTATGTTTGCCGTGTAGTTGTGATGGTGTTTCTGCTCGGCTGGATAAAAGTAACCGGTCGTCTAAAAGCTCAGCGGCTGAAGGAGAACGAGTCCAGCTGGAGCTCGTGTTGATCTGCCGTCTCGAGTGTTTGTACACAAACACAACGGCCTCGTTTACAGTTTACATCTGCGATAAAACATTTATCTGTCGGGTTATTATAACCAGGAACAAGTGAAGACAGCATTAACATATTTTAACCTTCTGATTGAAAACATCTAAAAGAGTTTTCCTTTAAAAGATTATTCTGATTGTGAATTAATAATTTTAAAGTGCACAAATGTTGTGACCAACCTTGTTAGAAGATGAACCACCTGTGTTGTTTGTGCTTTGAGTAACAGCGGTGTGATGCTATTGGCTCACAGCTGAGCTGTGAGCCAATAGCATCACACCGCTGTAACTCAAAGCACAAACAACATAAACTGACCCGGTCAGAAACGTTGAACCTGCAGCTCCACCACACAGAACCGGTCCTGGACCTCCGGTGTGACGGTCTTCTCTCGTTTCACACTCTGTTTTTGGTCTCCACCACCTCCAGAGGGAAACATCTGCCTCTTTAGCGGCTAAACGCTCGGCGGTGTTCACCAGCTGGTCTCCGACTGCGTCTGGGTCATTCCATGAAATCGGTGCCAAGAAATTATCAGTCATAAAATTACAGTAACAACAAACAAAGATGTAATTTGAAAATATAACATTACCATGTCTTCTCTCCTCAATAAAACATCAAATTAAAATCAATTAAATATTATTTTAAATAATAAAAATGATGTTTAAGCTGATGAGGGTGAGGTTTTTGGCCTGTCCCTCACTGTTGTTGTTGTACGTCAGCAGGACTTTTAATTTGTAAAATGTTGGCAAAATGTTAAAATGTTCACATTTACATATTGTTTTAAGTATGATCTTATTGTGAAACAGTGTTTTTGGTAAAAATATATATTAATTGTAATAAATATTTACCAATTTATCGGTGTCCCCTAATTTTATGTCAACCCTGTTACCCTAACCAAAAAACCCTATCAAAATAACGGTACATTCCAGATTTGACATGATTTACAGGAGGTTGCATCATCTCTGAACCAGGACGCTAACAGCTCAGTGACAAGTAAGTTTTGCTCATCTCTGATGTGCTATTTTTGATGTTTTTTCAAGGTTGAACCAGGGGGACAAGCATACAACGTCAACCCTGTTACCATTTTTTAACATATAAATCCAAACAATTATTTATTTCTCATAATATAATCAATATGTACATGTAATTTCCTTTCAAAGTACATCGCATGTGCTTTAGCTAACATTTGTTTTAGCTAGCAATGGGCAAATTAGCTTGAAATGGTCAACCCTGTTACTGTCAACCCTGTGACCTTTCCAGTAACAGAACTTGACTAAAACGGTTATAAAATATGAAATTCCATAGCTGAGATGGCACAATATCATTTCTTGTCATTTTAAACTGTCTTTAATTCCTGGCTACTGAAAAAATAGCAATTAAATATAATTTAAAATTTAACTTTTCAAAGTTGAAAAGGCACCGATTTCATGGAAGGACCCGTCTGTCTGCAGCTCAGCAGCTTTTTCTTTGAAAGCAGAAAAGATCAACGACAGGACGAAACTCTGAGAAGCTCCGTAAAGACGACAGGAGACACACACACACACTGCGTTGGTGTTTATGTTTCCAGGCTCAGCAGAAAGGTGAATATCTGCTGGTGTCAGTGATGACACACAGATCACCTGTGATGGAAACAAACACACACACACACACTCTTACCACACATGAACACACACGGCTGTTTATTAAAAGCACACACACAAGACTACAGCTCGTTGGAGCTTGTTAAAATGTTATTTACACTTTTCTGAAGTTGAACTCTTGTTCTTTTAATTAAATCTAATAACACACGAGTTAAAGTCTGAAGCTCCTCCCTCCTGATTTAAATCCAGTTACATGTTACTGCTGGTTGTTGGACTTCATGCTTCAACTCACACAGCCTGCAGCCTTCATCATCATCATCATCATCATCATCATCATCATCATCATCATCATCTTCATCATCATCTTCATCAGCGACAAAACCAACCCAGAGCTGAGGCTGACCAGCAGGGAGCTGGAGGCTGTGTGTGTGTGTGTGTGTGTGTGTGTGTGTGTGTGTGTGTGTGTGTGTTCTGAAGCGTAGCGTAGCTCATCTCCCTCTCACCAGGCGATCAGGCTACGCTAACTGGCTAAGCTGATGAAGAGGAGAGCTAGCGTTGTGTTGTTGTTAGCGCTGTTAGCGGCTCGGTGATGCGTTCACTGTCAGCTGACCGTCGCCGCCGGCCGACGCTGCAGGCGGGAGGATGCTGTGTGAAATCAAGTGAAGTTAGCATCGCCGCCGCGCCGCAGCTCTGCAGCCTGAAGTCTTCATGTGATCGAGCAGTTTGCCAGGAAAAGTGTCGGCTTTAGCGCTGTGATCCGATCAGAGGAGCGAGGCTGCTGGGACCGCTGATATTCAATATTGTTTTTATCAGTTTTATGTGTCTCGGCTCTGTTTTTATTTGTTTTCCTCGGCTGAAATGTATTTTTCTGCCTGCAGTTCTGCAGGATTCGGCTCCAAGACGAACCTCCTTCACACGTCTTATTTTAGCACCGTTTCAAACGTCTTGGATGCATCTCGTTGAGAAACCGAAGGAAACGGCGGCGTGCTGCTCTGTGAAAGTCAGACACGTTAACTCAGTTTAACCAACATCACATCCTTCATCCAACATCTCATCCCACTGTGTTTTCACAGGTCAGATAAGAAGACAGCTTTTTAGGGACGAGGACTTTTCACTCGTGTTTCTGTAATAACTCTGTCCTATGTATCTTAACAGGGCTTATCAGATATATGTGCTCTTTTCTTTTCCATCTCTGTGCATAGGTGTCATTTACACCGGGAACTTGTCCCCAACACTTTATGAAATCTTGTCTCCATCACTTTTCTAAAAACAGAAGCATATGTTAAAAAATGGAAAGTCAGCTGCTTCACCTGACTAGAAAAACGTCCACTTGAGAGCCAGAATGAAGGTTTTTTAGACGTCATAAAAACTTCAATTTTGTACCACACGAAGTTCTTTAGGTGTCAGTAACTGCTGAAGTTGAAAAGATGTCTAAAATTACATTGTGAAAACTTTTGAACTCTGTAAAGACGTCACTTGGATCTCCAGTCTTTTGAATATGTTTTTGCTCAGTGTCGCGTTTTCACATGGAAACATGGCTTCGGTCTTTCTTCTTCTTCACTGTACGCACTCTGTCGAGGCTGAATCGTGGTTGCACGTAGGCTCTACGTCAGAGCCGAGCGACTTGTACAGTGGCGCTGTGCACCTGTAGCTGCTGACAGTGGTGAGCAGATTGCCAGCTGTACTTTCCCCTTTAAACACACCGACTCCTTCAGCTCACAGTTGTGGTGTCCATGCAGAAGGTCTGCAGGTAGAGCTGCCTCTCTCCATACAAACCCAGCTTGAGCGACTTGGTTTCTGCAGGCCGGCGTTTTGCCTCCAGACATCCAGCCTGTCTGCTCTCTCTCACCCAGAGACGCTCCAGCAGTGAAGAGCAGCTCTGGAGGAGAAGAATAATCCAGGATGAGCAGCAGCCGGCTGGTCAGAAGGGACTGCAACAGCCGAATGGGGTGGTGTGTTTACTGGGGGAACTACAGGTCACTGTAGATTCCACAAAGCACACCAGCCACAGTCGTAGCCTCGTGTAGGTACATGTCGGAGGAGATGCACGTCAGGCTTCAGTGTTGATCTCAAGGAAATTGAATCGAACGCAACTGGATTTGGTTTTTGTCTTTGAAGACGTTTCTTTGAAACGTCTTCAAAGACAAAAACCAAATCCAGTTGCGTTCGATTCAGTTTACTTGAGATAACTATGACCTGGATGAATGAGAATATTCACAGGCTTCAGTGTTGATACGCACAGATTCAGCACAGAAGCATAAACCAAGCTTCATGTGTTTTGTTCTGGCCCGTTATTGGCCGGAGGAAGCAGATCAGATGTTTCTTCAGCCGAGAGATTAAAAAAATCTGCACTCACTTATAATTAAAGACTGCAGCTTCTGTGAGAAGTGAGAGTTCACGACCTTTCTGACTGTGCACATAAAGAATCACCGCGGAGGTAGAAGTGTGCTGAGCGAAGTCATTAATTCTCCTCGACTCTCAGGAGCCTGTTCGGTATCTAATGAAGACCTGCGAGAGACGAGGAGGAAGCCGTTCCTCGAAGCCTCGGTTATTTCTGACACGTGCGTTTTCTCGTCTGGCTGAGTTTGTTAATGGCAGCAGCAGCGAGCAGCAGCATTGAAGGCCTGGTGGCTCTGTGGATTCACAGCTCAGTGGTCTTCATTAAGATGATGACTAAGAAATTATCTGTCCAGCATCCCACCGCCAATCTGCCCCCGCGGCCGCCAATGTTCCCACGATCTGCTGGCGCTCAGACACACTGAAGCGCAACGTTTCCCTGCACACAGATTTACTCGAACACACGAAGCCCGGCGGGTGTTATGTCACTCCTCCGAAAGGTCTGGAAACTGAATTTAAGCTGCTTATTGTAAGAGAGAGAGACACTGAACTCCTTATCACGCCTTTAAAAGAAGAGAAGACTTTATTTTAGGAAAATGTTCCTCCCTCGGAGGCGTCGATTAGACTCCTGATCCACCCTCCTCGTCTCCGCTCCTCTCCGGAGGCAGCTGAGACCCGGCAGCAACTTTCTGGGCAGCTGTGAAAAACAATATTTCCACAGGAGGTTTCATCAGCTCGGATCGAGTTCTGCTTCCTCGGTGGAGGAACAGCGTAGTTTCATGTCGTACAGATTTGTTTGTTTCCCTCAAAGCCTCGATAACTCTGCTGCTGAGACTGGAACCAAACGGGCTTCTGCAGGATTACAGCTCACAGTTTCTGCTTCAGGACCAGTTTAACTCCCCGACAGAATCCTTCATGTTCACCACAGAAACAAACCACAGCTGAGATAACAGAAAATATAAGAGTAACACCGACTGACTGGGCCTCAGGTAGAAAGGAGGAAACAGGTGATTTGTCAGTAACGTACACGGAGCTGTGGACTTCAGACTTGTTTTGACTTCAGACTCGTGACTCTGGACTTTCTTTTCTCACAAATGACTCGATGTTTGAACTGGACCTGTCTGAAATCACTTGACCACTGCACCAGTTCTTGAACAACTTCAGACTTGGATGTGTCTATAATGACCTTTATATCCCGAGACTAGACCAGGACTCACTAAAACTGTGGTTTAAGATTTGACTTGTTTCCAAATGACTTGAGAATTGATTTAGACTTCGATTACATTGATTTTGAGTTGATTTGAACTGGATTTGGATTCTTGTAAGACTTATTTTGACTTAATTTCTGCTTGATTAAGACTGTGATTTAGACTAATATACATACACACCGATCAGGCAGAACATTATGACCACCTGCCTGATATTGTGAAGGTTCCTCTTGTGCAGCCAGAACAGCTCTGACCCGTCAGGACCTGGACTTCAGACCTCTGAGGGGTCCTGTGGTGTCTCTATAGTGGATCCTCTGGGTCCTGTATGTTGGGGGGTGGGGCCTCCATGGATCAGACCTGCTCCAGCACATCCTACAGATGCTCCATCAGATTGGGATCTGGGGAATTTGGAGGCCCG
>CM077796.1:30116989-30131989 GCA_039737535.1 Lagodon rhomboides
CTTGGCGATGGGGTCGTCATGGCAACCGCGGCAGCTAGCAGGCTCATTGGCTGGTTGAGGAGGAGAGTCGATGTTGAAGGGTGTGTGTGTGTGTGTGTGTGTGTGTGTGTGTGTGTGTGTGTAGATCAATGGGCCTCTGTGGCTGACACACCTGTTCTATTTCTGTTCTGTGTATTTTATTCTATTATTTCACACACACACACACACACACACACACACACACACACACACACACACACACACACACACACACACACACACACACATCAAACATCAGGGATCATTACACCGTAGAGAGGAGTGTGTGTGTGTGTGTGTGTGTCTCTGACCCTCTGAGAGGAGACGGTTTATTAAAAGAGTTCGTCTGAACTGAAAGTTGATTAAAGACGTTTCTTGTCTTTTATTTATAGACGTCTCATATTTCACCTCGTATGAGCTGAACCGGTTCTTGTTCCTGGAAATGTTGGTAAACTATCCCAAACTCCAGTACCGGAGAGCACAGGGACGGTTTGGACTCTTTAAAAAGGTTATAATCTTATTTTTAAACAGTCCGAAACTCTCGACACGTTTTTATGAGGAAACATCAGGGATCACGTCAGAGAGAATAAAACTACAGGAGCTTTAAAAACTGATATAAACTAAATGTTACTGGATTTAAATCTAATTGGCTGCATGATGCGTCATGATCTTCTCCTTCTCCTTCTTCTTCTTCTTCTTCTTCTTCTTCTTCTCCTTCTTCTTCTTCTTCTTCTTCTTCTTCTTCTTCTTCTTCTTCTTCTTCTTCTTCTTCTTCTTCTTCCACTGCTGATGTGACTTTAGCTCGGCAGAATGAAATTAACTGATTTTCTGTTCTCCCTTTCTCCCTTCACCCGCTGTCTTCATCTCCCCCACCTCTCCTCCTCTCCCTCCTCCTCCTCTCCTCTCCTCCTCCTCTCCTCCTCTCCTCCTCCTCCTCTCCTCCTCCTCTCCTCCTCCTCTCCTCCTCTCCTCTCCCCTCCTCCTCCTCCCTCCCCTCTCTCCTCTCCTCCCCTCTCCTACCTCCTCTCCCCTCTCTCCTCCTCTCCTCCTCCTCCTCTCTCCTCTCCTCCCACTCTCCTCTCCTCCTCCTCTTCCTCCTCTCCTCCCTCTCCTCCCTCCTCTCCTCTCTCCCTCCCCCCCTCCCTCTCCTCTCTCTCTCCTCCCCCTCTCCTCCCTCCTCCTCCTCTCCTCCTCCTTCCTCTCCTCTCCTCTCCTCCCTCCTCTCGCTCCTCCTCTCCTCCTCTCCTCCTCTCCCCTCTCCTCTCCTCCTCCCTCCCTCCTCCTCTCCTCTCCTCTCTCTCCTCCTCCTCTCCTCCTCCTCCCCTCCTCTCCTCCTCCTCTCCTCCTCTCTTCTCCTCCCTCCTCCTCCTCTCCTCCCCTCTCCTCCTCTCCTCCTCCTCCTCCTCTCCTCTCCTCTCCTCTCCTCTCCCCCCCACTCTCCTCTCCTCCTCCTCTTCCTCCTCTCCTCCTCTCTCCTCCCCTCCTCCTCCTCCCTCCTCCTCTCCTCCCCCCTCCCACTCCTCCTCTCCTCCTCCTCCTCCCCCTCTCCTCCCTCCTCTCCTCTCCTGCTCCCCTCCTCCTCTCCTCCCTCCTCTCCTCCTCCTCTCCTCCTCCCCTCCTCCTCCTCTCCTCCCTCCTCTCCTCTCCTCCCCCTCTCCTTCTCCCTCTCCTCCCTCCTCCTCCCACTCTCCTTCCCTCCTCCTCTCCTCTCCTCCTCCCTCCTCCTCTCCTCCTCCTCCTCCTCCTCCCTCCTCTCCTCTCCTCCCCCTCTCCTCCTCCTCTCCTCCCTCCTCCTCCCACTCTCCTTCCCTCCTCCTCTCCTCTCCTCCTCCTCCTCCTATCCTCCTCCTCCCCTCCCCCTCCTCCTCCTCCCCCCCCCCCCCCAGCCTGGCGTTGCACCCTGAGCGCTCCCTGGTGGCGACCGGTCAGGTGGGGAAGGATCCGTATGTGTGTGTGTGGGACTCGTTCTGTGTGCAGACCGTCTCTCTGCTGCGTGACGGACACACACACGGCATCGCCTGCCTCGCCTTCAGCGCCGACGGACAGGTGAGGCACACACACACACACACACACACACACACACACACACACACACACACACACACACACACACACACACACACTCACACACACACACACACACACACATACACCGTGACTGATGATGCAGCTCTGTGGCTGTGTGTGTCCAACAGATGGTTTTTGTCATTAAAGGAGAAGGTCAGATAATAACAACACACACACACACACACACACACACACACACAATAGAGGAAGAGGAAGATGAAGAAGTGAAAATCCTCCTTCAGGTTTAACATCACGGTTTGTCTTAAAACACCAGTTTGGTGGAAACGTCTGCAGGTTTGACTCCACCTGACTTCCTCTTTATTTACTGTGACCACCTCGGTTACAAAGTGTGTTAATAAAAAGGTTAAAGACACAAATGTTACAACCAAAACAGTTTGTTCTCTGACGGTTGTGAAGAGATTTTAAACTGTTCTTCAGCGTTTGTCTCGTTCTGTTTTTCATCTCCGACAGTTTGACAGAAATCCAAACCAACACATTTTCTTCTCTGTGTCTCTGTTTCCTCACATTTAAATCTTCAGAGCGACGAGATGTCAATCACTCGTATTAAACATCAAACAGATGATCAATGATTCATCTGAAACAAAGATTCAGCCTCGCTGCCAAACCTTCTCACTGACTCACAGTTTCTGATCAGCTTCAGTCCGTCATGGTGAAAACTACAAACCGGGCCACGGACCTCGGTCCAGTTCTCAGGTCTTCACACCGGCGTCCTGTCCGTCACAGAACAGACGTCAGAATCCTTTCAGATTTCAGAGTCATCTGACCTTTGACCTCACGCTTCCTGTTTGATTGTAATATTGATCCTGCGTCATCGTTAGCCGCTCTGTCAGTATCAAAGCTAACCAGCCGTTCACGTCGGTCCAAACCACCGAGCCCGTCCGTCCTCCGGAGTCCAGACACCTGTGGACATTACAGTTCAGGTGAGCGCAGGAGCACAGGAGGAAGTCAGCTGCTGTTCAGAACCAGCTCTACAGAACCGTCCGGGTCGTCGCTGAGCAGGAAACATTTCAAACTCAGCCTTTTTCAAATTGGCCGTAAACTGCGTGAGTTCTGTTCTGTTTGGCCGCGGTTCTGTCCAACTGTTATGAGACGAGCTGAAGTGACTCTGTAAATAATCCAAACTGTTGTGTCGGCAGTTTCCCGGTTCTGGCCCGGACTCCGGTCACGATGACTTAACAGCTCCGAGTAAATCAGAGCGGATCAATAAAATAATCATAAATCCATCTTCATAATAAATCAGCAGCTCCGGCTCGGATCAGCTGATTTATGGCTGAATCCGACCACACAGGCAGAATTTGCCTCTGGACCCAGAACACTTTGGATCAGCGCCGGAGCTGCTGTGTTCTGGGTCAGAACACTGAGGCTGCTGTTTGGACCGGACACAGTAAACTTTAGAGGAAGCAGTTAACATGGAGTCACATTCTGAGGCCGTCGCTCTGCTTCACCTCAGAATCTGTTGATTGATTATCAATAACACTGATCGATCGTCTCTCTGCTCTGCAGCGACTCGCCTCCGTCGGCCTCGACGCCAAGAACACGGTGTGTATCTGGGAGTGGAAGAGAGGGAAGATCCTGGCCACCGCCACCGGACACTCGGACCGGGTCAGAGAGAGAGAGAGTGTGTGTGTGTGTGTGTGTGTGTGTGTGTGTGTGTGTGTGTGTGTGTGTGTGTGTGTGTGTGTGTGTGTGTGTGTGTGTGTGTGTGTGTGTGTGTTAACGTCTCCTCTTCCCTCCAGATCTTCGATATCTGCTGGGATCCGTTCCAGCAGAACCACCTGGTGAGCTGTGGAGTCAAACACATCAAGGTAACAGAACCTCAGAACCTCTACAGACGTCTGGTTCTGGTGTCGTCTCAGGTCCAGCAGTCGTGTCAGAAACTCAGTCGCAGTCTTCAGACTTTATTTTGACTCGTTTTCACTCGTCAGCAGTTTATTTCCTGCCTGGCAGCCGTCAGAAGGTTCTGTAGGTTTAGAACCTGTTCAGAACTCGTCTCTGTTTCGGGTCTCGTGCTCAGAGTGTAAAGAGAAGACTTTGTTCAGGTGTAGAACTACAGACCTCACTGGTTCTGAGTGAACATCCTCTCGAGCTCAGCAGGTGAACTGGGCCCGTCCGGTTCTGTGGCTGCAGAACTCAGACGACAACTCTGCAGATTTTAATGAATTAGTTTCTGCAGCGGGTTGGGTTTGGACCGGACCGTCAGATCTGATACAGCAGCAGGAACTCTTTCTCTGATGATATAGAACGATCTGACTGATAGAACAGGAAACCGGTCTGGATGTGTGACATCACAGACTGACCCTCCTCTCTCGCCGTAGTTCTGGTCCCTGTGTGGAAACGCTCTGACTCCAAAGAGAGGCATCTTCGGGAAGACGGGCGACCTGCAGACCATCCTGTGTGTCGCGGCGGCGAAGGATGACATCACGTACTCCGGCGCGCTCAACGGGGACATCTACGTCTGGAAGGGCCTCAATCTGATCCGGACGGTCCAGGCGGCCCACGGGGTGAGTCTCAATCCTGCCTGCCGACACTCGGACTGGGTTTTATAAATCGATCGTACAGAAGTCCAAAACCATGCGTGTGTGTGTGTGTGTGTGTGTGTGTGTGTGTGTGTGTGTGTGTGTGTGTGTGTGTGTGTGTGTGCAGGCGGGGATCTTCAGCATGTATTCCTGCGAGGAGGGTTTCGCCACCGGAGGTCGAGACGGCTGCGTCCGACTTTGGGACGTCGACTTCAAACCGATCACCAAGATCGACCTGCGAGAGGCGGAGCAGGGATACAAAGGTAACAAGCCAGCAGGTGATTTACACCTGAAGGTTTAAACGTGTCCAGACGTCTCCTGGTAACGAGCAGCTCCTTCTCCTCCATCTCCAGCTCATTTCTCACCTGAATAAATCCTCCGAGTTAAATCTCTCAGGCTGCAGTCGAGAACTGAACACAGGAAGAGAAAAGGTCATTCTGAATATCGAGGACTCTTTTGTCAGCTGAAGGTTGTGAAGCTTCAGTTTCCTTTTGAAAAGTGAAACCTTGAATCTTTGTTCCTCTGAAGACGTTCGGAGAGCTGAGCTGTCGTCTGTCGTCACTCGGAGAGACGACGACCTGATTCTCTGTCGTTCTTTTCTCTCCCGTCGTCTGAGCAGAAGTTTTTCAGTAGCGAGGAGCAGAAGACAGAAGTTGTGCAGCAGCTGACCTGGTTTCGAGCGGCGAGCTGAACGTCTGAACCTCATTGTTGCTGCTAAATGGCGCCCGGCAGCAGGAGGTGGGATGTTCTCCTGCAGGAGAGCAGCGGGGGGGAGCCATTAAGCCCCCGGCCTGCTTTTATGTCTCCTCTCTGAAGATCTCTGAAGGGAAAGTTAGAAAAGAGGAAAGGAGGTAAAGGTTTCTGTCTCTGACCTCATTCTCACTCTCTCAGCTGTCAGACGGATTTAAAGGTCGTTAAGAGTCGAGCAGGAAGATGTTTCCTCTCAGCAGGAGAACAGGAGAGGAGAGGAGGAGGAGGAGAGGGAGGAGAGGAGGACGAGAGGAGAGGAGGAAGATGTTTCCTCTCAGCAGGAGAACAGAAAGCTTCTGTTTTTATTCTTTTAGGGAGGAGGAGGAGAGGAGAGGGGGAGGAGAGGGAGGAGAGGAGAGGAGGAGGAGAGGAGAGGGGGGAGGAGAGGGAGGAGAGGAGAGGAGGAGGAGGAGGAGGAGGAGGAGAGGAGAGGAGGAGGAGAGGGAGGAGAGGAGAGGAGGAGGAGAGGAGGAGAGGAGAGGAGGAGAGGAGAGGAGGAAGATGTTTCCTCTCAGCAGGAGAACAGAAAGCTTCTGTTTGTCTTCTTTTTAGGGAGGAGGAGGAGAGGAGAGGGGGAGGAGAGGGAGGAGAGGAGAGGAGGAGGAGAGGAGGAGGAGGAGAGGAGAGGGGAGGAGAGGGAGGAGAGGAGAGGAGGAGGAGAGGAGGAGAGGAGAGGAGAGGAGGAGAGGAGAGGAGGAAGATGTTTCCTCTCAGCTGGAGAACAGGAAGCTTCTGTTTTTCCTCTTATTATTGGAAAAATGTACATTTTTCCAATAGGGAGGAGGAGGAGAGGAGGGAGGAGAGGAGAGGAGAGGAGGAAGGGGGGAGGAGAGGAGGGGGAGGAGAGGGGGAGGAGGAGGGAGGAGAGGAGGAGGAGGAGAGGAGAGGGGAGGAGAGGGAGGAGAGGAGAGGAGGAGGAGAGGAGGAGAGGAGAGGAGAGGAGGAGAGGAGAGGAGGAAGATGTTTCCTCTCAGCTGGAGAACAGGAAGCTTCTGTTTTCCTCTTTATTATTGGAAAAATGTACATTTTTCCAATAGGGAGGAGGAGGAGAGAGAGGAGGAAGGGGGAGGAGAGGAGGGGAGGAGAGGGGAGGAGGAGGGAGGAGAGGAGGAGGAGAGGAGGAGGAGGAAGGGGGAGGAGAGGAGGAGGAGGAAGGGGAGGAGAGGGGAGGAGAGGAGAGGAGAGGAGGAGGAGAGGAAGGAGAGGAGGAGAGGAGAGGAGAGGAGGAGAGGAGGGGAGGAGGAGAGGAGGAAGAGAGGAGGGAGGAGAGGAGGAAGGAGGAGAGGAAGGAGAGGAGAGGAGAGGAGGAGGAGGAGGGAGGAGAGGAGAGGAGAGGAGGAGAGGAGAGGAGGCACAGTGAGGAGGGGAGGAGAGGAGGAGGAGGGGGAGGAGAGGAGGAGGGGAGGAGAGGGGGAGGAGAGGAGGAGGAGGAGGAGAGGAGGAGGAGAGGAGAGGAGAGGAGGAGAGGAGGGGGAGGAGAGGAGAGGAGGAGGAGAGGAGAGGGAGGAGAGGAGGAAGGAGTAGAGGAAGGAGAGGAGAGGAGGGAGGAGAGAGGAGGAGAGGAGAGGAGGAGGAGAGGAGGAAGGAGTAGAGGAAGGAGAGGAGAGGAGAGGAGGAGGAGGAGGAGGAGAGGAGGGAGGAGAGGGGAGGAGGGAGGAGAGGAGGAGGAGGAGAGAGGAGGAGGGAGGAGAGGATGAGGAGAGGAGGAGGAGGAGAGGAGAGGAGGGAGGAGAGGAGGAGGAGGAGAAGAGGGAGGAGATGAGGACGACCAGAACCGGTCCAACATCCTCCATAAACACACTGAACATGTTAGCACCACGGCGCCAGAACAGAATCAGGAAGCCACGACTGTGGACTCTTAACGTTTTAATGGTGGCGATCCGAGTGCTAGCGGCTGAACGTTAGCATTAACAGGCTGAACAGAGGAGGTCAGCTGTGTTTTAACGGAGTCTGATTCATCCTGACGACGTAAACGCTGCATAAAGTTTGAGAGTCGGTCTGCTGGCGGCTTCGACGGAGCCGAGCGGGAACATTTCCTCCAGAGAGGAAACAAAGTCAAATATAAATCACCCCGACATCTCTAATTTTAGTATGTAAGTATGGATCCAAACGACCCGTCGACTCGACAGCCGTCACAGAGACAGATGCTGGTTAAATACGGAGACGACGTCTTCAGTCTCTGCTGGAGGAAGTTCACTCAGCTCCTCACATGAAAGTGACAGAAATAGCTGCGTAAAGACAGAAACACAGGCTGAGGGAGGTAATCAGCCCGTCTCACCTGCACACAGAGAGAGTTCCCAGGGTGCACTGCAGCGCTCAGACCTTTTCAAGTCAGCGGCAGACGAGCGGCTCTCAGGATGTTTCCTGTTTGTGTCGAACTCTTCAGAACTCCTCAAAGTTTGTTGGTTTTGTTTTGTCTGTCAGCTGTTTTTGGATCCTGTGATGGAAAAACATCAAGTGATGTTTATTCAAGAGTTTGTTGGAAAAAGCTTCGATTATTGTGATTCAGGCAGCGACGTCAGGATCCGACCTCATCAGGTGCATCAGCGAACAAACAGACTGGAGATCAGCTTCTGTCATTAAATGCAGATGAAAGAGCAGCGAACAAAGACTGTGGAGGTGTTTTATGCTAATATATTTTCTCCAGACTGCGACACAGAGTCACCTGAGGTGGCTGCCGACCTCTGACCTGTTGATTGACAGCTCATTTGACCAGTTAGGAGCCTGTATGCCCGCCCTGATGATCTCACAGACCCGCTCCTGGTTCAAACCGTCCTGAGCCAATCACAAGCCAGCCAACGGATGAGTGACACGTCATCTAGGAAATTAAATTTCTAAATCTATGAATATCTAAAGTTTATGTCGTTTTATGTGTTTTTTCTTGCTTATGACTGTTCCATGTGCACACAGTCGGTGTAAATAATGAAATAAATAACTGTAATGAGTATTTTGATGTCACAAAATGGCATTTTTCTCGCAGGTGCCTGAATATTTAATTAGAAACACCTGTGTTTAGTGTTCATGATGTTGTTCAGGTTTGACCACGTCAGACGATGATGAGCTTGTCTGGGATCGGTGGGCGTTTTAAGATCATGACACAAACATTTTCAGGAATAATAACAGTTGGAAATATTCCAGTAAACTACAAGAATGATATCTGAACACATTCAGTTCAACGTCTGCATTATCGTTGTAAACGAGCTGTGAGCAGGACGATCACGTCCACACGACATCAAACCGTCCCAGCGCCTGAAGACAGATCTTCACTCTCGTCACGCAGGAGGAGGTTTGTCTCCTCTCGGTACCTTCCTCCGTCACACTGCTGCTCCTCCAGCATCAGAATGTAATTAGCAGAGCCGTTCAGCTCAACAATCAGAGCGTCTGTGTGGCTGACGGCAGGAAGCAGCGTGTGATGTTTCCTGCTAACTCTGTTAGGAAGCCGTCTCCGGGGATCAGCTGACACCAGATCAGCTCACGAGGCGACGTGGAAACAACAGTTTCTGCACAGCGAGGAGTCGTAGGAAGGATTTCTGATGTGTCGCCTCGTCTCAGCCGTCCAGAGGACAGAAACATCACGTGTTAGCTTCTGTTATCTTCATGATCCTCATCCAGCTTTAAGGACCGGAGACACGATGACTCGGTGACAGATGTCTGGTCACAGATCTGAGATCAGCTGCTCAGCAGAAACACAAACAAGATCTTCTCTGAAGTTACAAGATGAAGATAAATGAAGTGGATTCTCTCCAAAATTCATCTTCTCAGTCTCAAGTCTCTGTTTGTGTTTCCATCCCTCATCTGCAGACAAACACAGAGAATCTCCAACTCTATAATGTTCCTCTGTGACTCAGTGATCTCAGGTGGAGCTGAGCCTCAGGTGAAGCTGAGCCTCAGGTGGAGCTGAGCCTCAGTGTGGAGCTGAGCCTCAGGTGGAGCTGAGCCTCAGGTGAAGCTGAGCCTCAGGTGGAGCTGAGCCTCAGGTGGAGCTGAGCCTCAGGTGATGAAGGTCGCTGCTCATTAGGACAAAGTTAATGAGGCCGACAGGAAGCTCCTCATCAATACTCATCGATCGACTCCATTTCTCTGCTTTTCTCTGTTTTTTCTTTACTCTTGTGTTTCCAGCCTTCCTCCTCCTCTTCCTCCTCCTCATTCATCCGCTCATCATCGTCATCATCTTCAGCTCGTCCTCCATCTTTCTTTTTCTTTAATCACATCTTCCTCCCTCGTCTGTTTCTCCTCTTCTTCTCTTGTTTCTTTCATCTTGCAGCCGGTTTATTTCTGTTGTCTCTCCGGATATTTTTACTTTTCCTTTACAGCTGATCTAATCTTCCTCCTCCTCCTCTTCCTCCTCCAGGTCTGTCTATTCGCAGCGTCTGCTGGCGAGCCGACCGGATCCTGGCGGGAACGCAGGACAGCGAGATCTTTGAGGTGAGCGAGGAGACACACGATGGGAGGGAGTTGTGTTTCAGGTGGCTACGCTGGCTCTGATTGGTCCACGCGGTTCACCTCCCTGTGACAGGAGAGTGATGTCACTGGCTCGAGGCTCAGTGTGGACTCTGTCTGTCTGCAGGTGATGGTGAGGGACCGGGACAAGCCGCTGCTCATCATGCAGGGTCACAGCGAGGGCGAGCTGTGGGCGCTCGACGTTCACCCCAAGAAGCCTCTGGCCGTCACCGGCAGCGACGACCGCTCCGTCAGGTGAGGAGGAGCAGACAGGTGAGGAGGAGCAGGCAGGTGGAGCAGACAGGTGGAGGCAGCTTCATCAGGAGCATCCGTCCTCTGAGCTCGTCTGCTCGCTGAGACTCCTGAGAGACTAATTAGATGTTCTGTTCTGATCCGAACTCACACAGTCAGCTGAACACGAAGATAATGAGGAAGATGCTGACGGTGCTGCTGACTTCAGCTCGTTCTGACTGACGCTGCTTCATTGTCTTTCTCTTTTCTCACATTTTATTTCATATAATCGACTCAATTATTTCTCACAAGAGGCAGATTAACCAGATTTAACTGAACTCTGCTGTACCGACCCACACCGGGCTCGTTTGTTAGAGTCCAAACACAAACAACATTTTTCAGGTTTGCTATAAAAATCATCAGGTTTGTTTTTACACATCTCTTCAGATGTTTTCACGAAGCGGCTTTTTGTGAAGTCGTCAGATCGAAACGTTCCTTTAACTCAGCATCAGCAGGAGGTGAAGACTATAAACCCACTTACATGTGCAGAAACATCAGGTTTTCTTCTCAAAGTGATGCAGTGATGGTCGTCTGCCACCTGGAACCACTGACAGATAATTCGTTTTTTCTGTTTTAAAACGAGTCTCCAGCTGTTCAGCTCAGTTCCTTTATTCAGTCAGGATTCAAATCTAACAACAACAAAATAACAATAACGTCACAATAATCTGACTCGAACTCGACCTGACCGAGAGAAAATGACTTGTTTGAGACCAAATGTCCTGTTACAGATCTCAGCACTTCCTCCTCAGCTGCTCAGATTTTCTCTCTGTGCAGAAACACAAACACGAGTTTCTCTGAAGTTAGAATATGAAGATAAATTAAGTGGATTCTCTCCGAACGATCCCTCGTCTGCAGCAACAAAACACAGAGGAGACAAACAGAGAGGAAATTCAATATGTTTGAAGCTAGAGGTGTGGCGGGGTCCGCCACGTATGAAACAAGTGAAACCGTCTCCCTGTTTATGGCGCGGTGTAGAGAAGATGTCTTCTCCCTCGGTGTGTTTTTGGGTTGTTGCTTGTAAAAATGATCAGAATTAAACTAGCAGAAGGTCTCCGCCTTTAACTCTGTGACTTTGTGACATCACTAATGTTCCTCTGCCGTCGGCTCGACCTGGTTTCTGTCGCAGCTCCTCTCCTCAGCTGAAACAGACGGAGGACGAGGAGCCGATGTGTTTAAAGCTTCTTCTGTTGTCATAGCAACCCAAAATAAAACCATGAACCTGTAGATGATCAGAATCTGTCTCCCGTAAGAGATCTATACGTTGGTATCTTACGTAACGTACCTCTGGCCGTCAGGTTGTGGAGTCTGGTGGATCACGCCCTCATCGCTCGCTGCAACATGGAGGAGGCGGTGCGGAGCGTGGCGTTCAGCGTGGACGGGTACCAGCTGGCTCTGGGCATGAAGGACGGGTCCTTCACCGTGCTGAGAGTCAGGTGACACACACACACAGAGACACACACACACACACACACACACACACACACACACACACACACACCCACACACAGACACACACACACACACACACACAGACACACAGGCACACACACACACACACACACACACACACACACACACACACACACACACACACACACACAGACACACAGGCACACACACACACACACACACACACACACACACAGACACACACACACACACACACACACACACACTCACAGACACACACACACACACACACACACACCCACACACAGACACACACACACACACACACACAGACACACAGGCACACACACACACACACACACACACACACAGACACACACACACACACACACACACACACACACAGACACACACACACACACAGGCACACACACACACACAGGCACACACACACACACAGACACACACACACACACACACACAGACACACAGACACACACACACACACAGCACACACACACACACACACACACACAGACACACACACACACACACACACAGACACACACACACACACACACACAGACACACAGACACACACACACACACACACAGACACACACACACACACACCAACAGCATGTCTCTGTCTCCGTCTCAGAGACATGACGGAGGTCGTCCACATCAAAGACAGGAAGGAGGTGATCCACGAGATGAAGTTCTCTCCGGACGGAGCGTACCTCGCCGTCGGCTCCAACGACGGGCTGGTGGACGTCTACGCTGTCGCCCAGAGATACAAGAAGGTAGAGACGTCAGAGAGACACAGACACACATCAGACACTGAAGCTGAGGTTTATTCTCCCCGGAGGAAGTTCACACGTCGCAGCAGCAGATCAACTTTATAGAAACTCTGTTGTGTAGTTTGACTGGTTGTTTCTGTCTGTCTGTCTGTCTGTCTGTCTGTCTGTCTGTCCGTCTGTCTGCAGGTGGGCGAGTGCTGTAAGTCCAGCAGCTTCATCACACACCTGGACTGGACTCTGGACAGCAAAATCCTGCAGACCAACGACGGAGCAGGAGAGCGTCTCTTCTACAGGATGCCCAGTGAGTCTCTGCAGCCACACGGCAGCCAGAAGGTCCTCCAGTTAGAATGAGCTTGTTAGAGTCAAGAGCCATTTTTCAGATCAGTCAAAATTATAAATCTGTTGTGAATCAAGTCTCCAGCTACTGTGAAGCTGCAGAACTGTTCTGTGGAACATCACCTGACCATGAT
Organism: Lagodon rhomboides; assembly: GCA_039737535.1. Classification (NCBI taxonomy): domain Eukaryota; kingdom Metazoa; phylum Chordata; class Actinopteri; order Spariformes; family Sparidae; genus Lagodon; species Lagodon rhomboides. Next base: position 30,129,773 of record CM077796.1, read on the forward strand.
GAGGTCTGAACTCGCTCGTCAGCTCACACAGATCATCAGGAGACACAGTGATCGAGATGAGACAAAGTATTGTGGAGAAAGTTTCTGTGAGGATGAGAACAGGAACAATCAAGATGAAGTTGTTGTTCTTAAAGATACGTATGAATATGATGAGGTTGTCATGGTAACAGTCTCCTGAGAGAACAGCCTGTGCGTCAGGAGATAATGACGAGCGAGTGGAAGTGAAGTCGACAGTCCAGAACAATGGACGACTTTCTTCAGCCGCTGCCGTCTCTGACACACAGAGAGGGTTTATTATATCGGTGTTATTTTAGCCGGATGTCCAAGAACACACACACACACACACACACACACACACACACACACACACACACACACACACACACACAGCGTCAGACTCATGCATGTATTCATAGACTGAATATACTTGTATTTTTCCAGTGCAGCTGTCAGAGAGGAGACGCAGAGAGAGGAGTGATGGAAGTGTTTGAAAAGTTACGGCCGTCCTCCGTCCTGGTTGATCGGTGTGGTTACCATGGTAACAGCAGGCGCCGTTAGGGGCAGTAAACTCTCCTCGAGCAGCGACTTCGTCTCGGCCGTTTCGATAAAGACGTCGGTCAGCGCTCGTCCTTCGTCTGTCGGAGGTGATGAAGAGGTGTAGGAGGTGATGAAGAGGAGCCGGAGGAGATGAAGAGGAGCCGGAGGTGATGAAGAGGAGACGGAGGTGATGAAGAGGAGTCGGAGGTGATGAAGAGGAGTCGGAGGTGATGAAGAGTCGGAGGTGATGAAGAGGAGCTGGAGGTGATGAGGAGGAGTCGGAGGTGATGAAGAGGAGACGGAGGTGATGAAGAGTCGGAGGTGATGAAGAGGAGCTGGAGGTGATGATGAGGAGCAGGAGGTGATGAAGAGGAGCCGGAGGTGATGAAGAGTCGGAGGTGATGAAGAGGAGTCGCCTGCTGCTCTTCATCAGCAGCTCTCCGCTCACTGTCGGCTCATAAAACCTGTCCAGCGAGGAGAAATGACCACAGTGGCCGTCGTCTTGTTTTGTAGAAGCGTTTCTCAGCAGGTGAAGCAGCAGGAAGTGTTCTGTTCGCTCCATCAGTCGGTTCGGAGCGTGAACGACAAACAGGGAGGAGGATGTCAGAGACGCTGATCGTTAATGTGAATCTGAGTCCAGCTCAGGTGTGTCGGACTCGAATAAAAGCCAACTTTCTACAGATTTCTCTGAAAACAGGCAAAAGAAAATGAATGTTCGTCTCCGTCCATAAACATTACACTCGTCCTGCTCGCCAGATCTCTCCACAGAGCCTGGCAACACCTCTTCTCTGTATTTCTTGCATGTTTTTAAAATCGTCTCAGGCCGTGTTCAGCCCAGGACGCCGCCCCTGTACCACTGTAAGGTCATGGGAAGGTGACCTCTGGCATTAAACAGGTTCATGTTAAAGGAACTGAGGTCGTTCGGTTCATGTTGTGCCGTGGAGGAAAGGAGGCGACTGGCCGCCCAATGACAGGCTTCATACAGACAGTCAGATCAATATAAGCAGTGGGTGGTGTCAATGCTTCAGTCAGTGAACAACATTACACCTGACTGAAGAAGAGCAGCGGCCGAACGTCAGAGGGTGAACCATCTCCTGAACAGCTGAAGCTGCTGCAGACTTGTTTTAACACGTAAAAAACATTGAAAAGATGTTTTTACACGTTTGTTTTAAAGCTGAAATCTTCACTGTAGCTGCTGAACTAACTTTTATCCTAAAATAGACAAAAAAACGTCTGAAGTGAGAGTAAAAACTGAGAAACAGCAGACAGATCTTCACTTCAGGACAGAAAAAGAAAAACAGTCCGGACGGAAATAAAGAATAAAAGGATGAAGAAGGATCACACACACACACACACACACACACACACACACACACACACACACACACACACACACACACACACACACACACACACACACACACACACACACAAGAGAAACCAGCTCTGCAGATCAGAATCTGCTCCGTCCACGTTTCCTCTCCTCGTTTCTGTTAAAGTGATGGTGTAGATAAAGATGTGCAGACTCTCTGTTGGTTATCGTCTCCTGCTACTCGCTGACAGACGTCAGCTTCAGGAGTGAACGTCTCTGTGTCCTCGTCTTCCTCCTGCAGTGGGGAAGCCGGTGGTCAGCAAGGACGAGGTGAAGGGTCAGTGCTGGGCCTCCTGGAGCGGCGTCCT
>CM077796.1:30134489-30156989 GCA_039737535.1 Lagodon rhomboides
TCTGGATGTCGACTCATTTCAGAATGAAGAAGATCAGTGAGAGAAAGACGTTCTCACTGCAGCGTCAAACACTCTGACTTCAGTCCAACGAAGATTCACGTCAGAAAACTTCCTGATTAAACTCTCGTTCCTGCGCTGAACAACGTTTGTACCAGATCGGCTGATATCACTTGATAATATGGCTCGATGTTCCTTTAGTTATTTATCATCACCGTGTTTTCATCAATCTGAAGCTGTGAAATGAAACGACACCTTTGAGCTTCCCACCCTGAGCGTGATGTCAGAGGAAAATGGTCCATTAAATAAAAAATAACCTTTTGTTTTTTTATGCAGAACAAACAGATTCCTCCTCGTATTGTACATCAGACATTTAATTATTATTATTATTCATTTTATTTATATAGCGCTTTTCAGGGACCCAAAGACGCATTACAAACAGAAACAATCAAAACAAACAAAAGACAGTACAACAATTTACAACAGAAAGAGTGATGGGATGCTTGGTGGGTATGAGTTATTGCAGACAAAAGGACAGGACAGGTACAAACAGGAGTTAAATGGAGGGAAGGGTCGGATGAGAGTGGGGGGAGTGAAGAGGAGAAGATCAGAGGGGAGGAGGCAGGGATGAGGGAGTTTGGGAGTAGGGGAGGTCGAAAGCTTGTGTGAAGAGGTAGGTTTTGAGGCGGGATTTGAACGTGGGGAGGGTGGGGGAGTCGCGGACTGAGGGGGGAGAGAGTTCCAGAGACGGGGTGCTGTGCGGGAGAAAGCTCTGTCACCGAAGGATTTGAGACGGGATGATGGGATGGTCAGGGTGAGAGTGGAGGTGGATCGGAGGGCTCGGGAGGGACGATGGGGGGTGAGGAGGTCAGACAGATATGGGGGGGCCAGGTGGTGGAGGGCTTTGAAGGTCAGGAGCAGTATTTTGAAGTTGATGCGTTGTTTGATGGGGAGCCAGTGGAGAGTGTGGAGAACTGGGGTGATGTGCTCACGGGACCGGGTGTGGGTGAGGAGGCGGGCAGCAGAGTTTTGGACCATTTGGAGTCTATGGAGGGAGTGGGAGGTGATGCCAGTGAGGAGGGAGTTGCAATAATCCAGACGGGAAGAGATGAAGGCGTGGATAAGGGATTCAGCAGCAGGGGGAGAGAGGCAGTGTCTGATTTTGGCGATGCGGCGGAGGTGGAAGTATGAGGTCTTGACGATGGAGGTGACATGGTGATTGAAGGAGAGGGTGGAATCCAGGATGACGCCAAGGTTGCGTACCAGGGGGGAGGGAGTGATGGTCGAGGTGTCAACAGTGAGTGAGATGGGTCCAGTTTTATTGAGAGTGGATTTGGTGCCAATGAGGAGGAGTTCTGTTTTGTCACTGTATTGTCATTTAACTTTACTTCACATGATATTCCAGCATGTTATCAGTCACCAGCTGTTTATTTTAACGTCTCTGAAACGATCAAGCTCCAAACCGACCCCACGTCTTTTTAACCAAAACCTTCAAATCAATACTTGGAGCCAGAACCAGAACCAGAACCTGTGGAGCAAAATGCAAAAAGCTTAATAGATGGATATGATGCTTCATCCTGCTGAAGTTCATCTGGACACCTTTTATTTCTGCAATGTGCAAAAAAAGAGATTCCTCACTTGAAAGCTTCGATCAAGGCTTCATGTTTGACTGAACGTCTTTTAGACATTGTTGTTTTCTGGCTGCCTTTTATTCTGTAGTGTAGCAACAATAACTGTGTGTGTGTGTGTGTGTGTGTGTGTGTGTGTGTGCGTGTCCAGGTGTATAAGGAGGACCTGCCTCAGCTGCGGCAGCAGAGCAGAGAGAAGAAGCAGCAGGTCGGCTCTCTGAAGAGGCAGCGAGGACCAGACCAGGGCCTCCGGCTGCAGTTCGTACACGGGTAAAAGTTCAGAGTTCACTTTGAGTCGCAGCCGTTCAGACATCAGACGAGAAGAGAGCTTCACCTGTGTGTGTGTGTGTGTGTGTGTGTGTGTGTGAGCAGGTACCGTGGCTACGACTGCAGGAACAACCTCTTCTACACTCAGGGCGGCGAGGTGCTGTACCACGTGGCGGCGGTGGGCGTGGTCTACAACCGCCAGCTGCACAGCCAGCGCTTCTACCTCGGCCACGACGACGACATCCTGAGCCTCAGCATCCACCCGCTGAAGGACTACGCCGCCACGGGACAGGTGGGCGCACACACACACACACACACACACACACACACACACACACACACACACACACACACACACACTTTAATGCTGAATTCAAACAAGGACACAACAAGTTAGAATCTGTCAGAGACACAGTTTCACTACGTTATAAAGTTTCACGCTACTCAACAACTCCTTAAATTAGCTGATTTGTTAAGGGAGTCTGGTGAAATTGTGGTTAATAGTTGGATACATGTATTACATTTAATGCTGAATTTACAACAAGGACACAGCGAGTTAGAATCTGTCAGAGACACAGTTTCACTACATTAGAAAGTTTGTTTTAACTCAACAACTCCTTAAATTAGCTGATTTGTTAATGGAGTCTGGTCCTTTTTAAAACAGTGTGTTCAGTCGGTTTCTATTCTCTCAGTGGACAAAAAGTAAAGCAAGCAGGTTAAACATGAAGCCGAGGAGAGAAAAGCAGGGCTCGTTTAGTTCAGAGGAGTTAGTAGAGAAACACACTGGCATGCAGAAACACACACACACACACACACACACACACACACACACACTAGTCCAACACAGTGAGGACCATCAGTTCTGTCTCATAAATGAACACAAAGATAGAACTTGATCACAGAAACAGCCAGTGGAGTGACCCGTTCACCTGAACGTGACGACTGGTGTGTTTGGACCCTGTGTGTGTGTGTGTGTGTGTGTGTGTGTGTGTGTGTGTGTGTGTGTGTGTGTGTGTGTGTGCAGGTGGGGAGAGACCCGGCCGTCCACGTGTGGGACATCCAGACTCTGAAGTGTCTGTCTCTGCTCAGAGGCTTCCACCACAGAGGAGTGTGTGCGCTGGACTTCTCAGGTACCTGTGACTGTGAATCTGTCTTCACGAGGTGTGTTTGAGTCCAGACTCGTCCCCGACTCCTCCTCTCAGCCCGAGTGAGTCCGTCAGGTCCAACGTCCCCGTCCACGTCAGGATGAATTATAATATTCTGGTGATCCGACCCATACTCTGTTTTTTTACCTGCACAGCTAAAGACACTCCTGGATGCTCAGTTGTGCTCGTCATGCTAATTAGCGAATGTTAACAGGCCTCACAAATACCTGAATGTGTCAGTGATGAAGAAGTCAGACATGTGTCGTCGCAGTCACAGCTGGAAACTGTCCTGATGTCGTTAAAAACATCCAGCGGCAGACGAGACAATAAGTCAAATACCTGAAGTGTTCAGTTTGTCTGTCGTGAAGTTTGAAACCGTCCTCGTGAGTTGATCCGACACACTTCATCAGAACAGCGAGCGGTTCTGATTGTCTCATCAGTACCTCAGATTTAGCTCCACCTGCTCCTCCAGCTGGAGCTCCTCCCTCTCTGGGCTGTGATTGGCTGATCTGTGCAACATTAACAACCCTTCTGTGTCCCGATGCAGCCGATGGGAAGAGTCTGGTGTCGGTGGGAGTCGATGACGGACACTCGATCGTCGTCTGGGACTGGAAGCGAGGAGAGAAGCTCGCCACCGCCAGGTACCACGAACACCGAGCCTGATACTGCTGCTTCATGCTTTAATATTCAGACTGAAGAGAAGAGAAGACTTCTGCTTCTCTGTTTCTTCTTCAGGGGTCACAAGGAGAAGATCTTCGTGGTGAAGTGTAATCCTCTGCTGACGGACCGGCTCGTCACTGTGGGAATCAAACACATCCAGTTCTGGCAGCACGCAGGTAAAACTCCACAAAAAGTACCTGATTACACTCCTGTAAAGTACTTTTTGTGTACTTTTACTCTATAAACCTACTATAACACAGATAATCAGAGCCTTCACAGTAAAGCTGCAGGTACAGACGTGTGAGACGTTCACACCTCAGGAGGTTCATGGAGTCGGGAGCGTTCGCTGTGAAGCAGCAGCTTCATGGTTCAGGGAATTCCTCGTCCTCGTCCTCGCGTGTGATTTGCTCGTCATCATATTCTGGTGCTGAACCTGCTGTTTGTTTAACTCCCAGCACGCTCACCGTAAAGTTCACTCTCTGGTCCGGTGCTGACCTTCTGCTGCGGCAACAGCCGGCGTCCCAGAAGAGACAATTAAATCTTTAAATGAGTCTAATGTGGACGTCCTCTCGTGACCTTTAGGCCAGAAGAAGTGTAACTGTGCTGCTTTATTTCTCAGAGTCGTAACTGAGTCGAGTCTGAACACACAGACGTGATTCAGTGTCTCTGATGTCGCGAGTCAACGTCCACAAATCTGCCCAGAGATGATAGAAAACAGAACTGCAGAACTTCACTTAGAAACATCATGTTTTTAGGTTTTCTTCAGTATCACAGGGATCCAGTGGCAGCTGTCTGTACGTCCATGAGTCCAATGCTAACAGGACGTGCTAACAGCTAATTCGGCAAAGTTTTCATTGGACCAGTTTGAGATAATGTCAAAGAAATAAAGGCTGAAAAATGTGGCTCAACTGATCGAGGTTATCAATACAGCTCCGTCTCCTGTCTGTCCTCCAGGTGGCGGTCTGACCTTCAGGCGTGGTGCGTTCAGGAGCATCGGCCGGCCGGAGACGATGATGTCGGTGTGTTACGGCCGCAGCGAGGGGCTGGTGTTCACCGGCGCCGCCACCGGAGACGTCTACATCTGGAAGGAACCGCTGCTGCTGAAAACAGTCAAAGCCCACGATGGACCGGTGTTCGCCATGTTCTCCCTCGACAAGGTGTGTGTGTGTGTCTGTGTGTGTGTGTGTGTGTGTGTGTGTGTGTGTGTGTGTGTGTGTGTGTGTATGTGTGAGTGTGTGTGTGTTGACTCACTGCAGTGTTCAGAGGGAAACAGGTTTTGATTAAACGGTGTGACTCGTTTCTCCAGACGATCCTCCTACTGATGATTCCTTTAGTCAGTGTGTGTGTGTGTGTGTGTGTGTGTGTGTGTGTGTGTGTGTGTGTGTGTGTGTGTGTGTGTGTGTGTGTGTGTGTGTGTGTGTGTGTGTGTGTGTGTCTGAACCTACTCACACTAGCACTCAGTGTTTTGTCATTTCTGAACAGGATTGTCGGCTAAATGCCTAAAATCTGAATGTAGGAGTGAACAGACGTGTCGTATATTTACATGTTTTTAGCTCTCAGTGTTTCTTCTTCCATCTCTCTCCCTCTCTCTCTCTCTCTCTCTCTCTCTCTCTCTCTCTCTGTCTCTCTCTCTCTCTCTCTCTCTTTATGTAAGAGGATTTACAGACGACACCGACAGGAGAGTCAGGATTTACCAAAAACTCCTTTAAATCCATAAAACCTTGTTCCTTTGTTCGTTCATGTTCAGCCTCTGATGCATCGTTTGTTTGTGTTTCCTTATTATCTGTGCAGGACTTTAGTCCATCAGCTCATTTACTCTGCAGATAAACCCGTCCATCACTGAGACAGACTCCATGTTTCTACTCAAAGACAGAAAGAAGTTCATGTAGAACATCTGCTGAATTTACAAGAAGGTCCAAATAATGCAGAATGAGTCAGAGACAGAGTTTCACAGAGTTTATAAAGTGTCTCCAACTCAACAACTCACTAAACTGACACATTTGTTAAGGGAGTCTGGGGACTTTCTCCACGGGGACAAAGAAGGAGCCTATATTGTTCCTGTTTAGTGTCTTTGTAACATGTGACATGTTTAGATCAATAACATGTTTCTTCTTTCATAAATGGAGTGTAAATGGTGACATCAGTGTAAACAGTGTGTTCAAACAGCTGATCAGTGTTGGCAGGTAAGACTTTAGCACTTTAGACACAGAAGCAGACAGGCTGGTACAGACATGCTGCCACAAACTGACACTTTGTACAAGGAGACAAACAACTTCAGCTTCTGATTTAATGCTGAATTTACAACAAGGACACAACCAGTTAGAATCTGTCAGAGACACAGTTTCACTAACGTTCAGAAAGTTTGTTCTAACTCAACAACTCCTTAAATTAGCTGATTTGTGAAGGGAGTCTGGTCCTTTTTAAAACAGTGTGTTCAGTCGGTTTCTATTCTCTCAGTTAATGCTGAATTTACAGGAAGGTAAACGAGACTCACTGACTGTGTCTTGTTTTAGAATATCGTTGTTATTTTCAGCGTTCAGGATGTTTGATGAGTCTCACAGTTAAAACAGAGGACAGTCTTTCATCAGCTGTCTTCAGAGGAAACATCCAACAGATCTGAGGATCTGAGGCTGAGTGGGAGGACGCGAGAGAAAAACCTGTCAGGAGAGGACGACAGCTCACAGCTCTGACAGAGGAGGGAGGAAGGAAGGAAGGAAGGAAGGAAGGAAGGAAGGAAGGAAGGAGGAAGGAAGGAAGGAAGGAAGGAAGGAAGGAAGGAAGGAAGGAAGGATCAGGATGTTTCTGTTTTGTCCTGGCAGAGCAGAGATCGTTAAGCTTTGTGATCAATAACTCAGTGAAATCAATAAATCCACTAATTTCCTTTCAGGGCTTTGTGACGGGCGGGAAGGACGGCGTGGTGGAGCTGTGGGACGACATGTTCGACCGCTGTCTGAAGACGTACGCCATCAAGAGAGCAGCGCTGTCCCCGGGCTCTAAAGGTGCACCGATCATCTGTCAACATAATCCTAACCTCAAACTCACCTCAAACTAACATCAAACTAACCTCTAACTAACATCAAACCAACATAATCCTAACATCAAACTAACATCAAACTAACCTCAAACTAACATCAAACTAACCTCAAACTAACATTGAACTAACATCAAAGTAACATCAAACTAACCTCTAACTAACATCAAACTAACATCAAAGTAACATCAAACTAACATCAAAGTAACATCAAACTAACATCAAAGTAACATCAAACTAACCTCTAACTAACATCAAACTAACATCAAAGTAACATCAAACTAACATCAAAGTAACATCAAACTAACATCAAAGTAACATCAAACTAACATCAAACTAACATCAAAGTAACATCAAACTAACCTCAAACTAACATCAAACTAACCTCAAACTAACATCAAACTAACATCAAACTAACCTCAAACTAATATCAAACTAACATCAAAGTAACATCAAACTAACATCAAACTAACCTCAAACTAACCTCAAACTAACCTCTAACTAACCTCAAACTAACATCAAACTAACCTCTAACTAACATCAAAGTAACATCAAACTAACCTCAAACTAACATCAAACTAACATCAAACTAACCTCAAACTAACATCAAACTAACCTCTAACTAACCTCAAACTAACATCAAACTAACCTCAAACTAATATCAAACTAATATCAAACTAACATCAAACTAACATCAAACTAACATCAAACTAACCTCAAACTAACATCAAACTAACCTCGAACTAACATCAAACTAACATCAAACTAACCTCAAACTAATATCAAACTAACATCAAACTAACCTCAAACTAACCTCAAACTAATATCAAACTAATATCAAACTAACATCAAAGTAACATCAAACTAACATCAAACTAACCTCAAACTAACCTCTAACTAACCTCAAACTAACATCAAACTAACCTCTAACTAACATCAAAGTAACATCAAACTAACCTCAAACTAACATCAAACTAACATCAAACTAACCTCAAACTAACATCAAACTAACCTCGAACTAACATCAAACTAACATCAAACTAACCTCAAACTAATATCAAACTAACATCAAACTAACATCAAACTAACCTCAAACTAATATCAAACTAATATCAAACTAACATCAAAGTAACATCAAACTAACATCAAACTAACCTCAAACTAACCTCTAACTAACCTCAAACTAACATCAAACTAACCTCTAACTAACATCAAAGTAACATCAAACTAACCTCAAACTAACATCAAACTAACCTCTAACTAACATCAAAGTAACATCAAACTAACCTCAAACTAACATCAAACTAACCTCAAACTAACATCAAACTAACCTCTAACTAATCTGATTGAGTCGATTCAGGCGACTCGATCAGGTCGAGTTACGTTCAACAGTCCTCTCAGATCATGTTTACATCACGCTGATGATGTCATCTATAACATGAAGTCATAACTTCTGTCTGTGTTCAGGGTTTAAAGAAAAACAGCTGAGCAGCAGCTCTTCTATCCAACACTGCCCCCTGGTGGACACACACACACACACACACACACACACACACTGAACACACCTGTACACACCTACATGATGAGGACTGTGTGTGTGTGTGTGTGTGTGTGTGCAGGCCTGCTGCTGGAGGACAACCCGTCCATCAGAGCCATCACTCTGGGTCACGGTCACATTCTGGTGGGAACCAAAAACGGAGAAGTTCTGGAGATCGACAAGACCGGACCGATGACCCTGCTGGTGCAGGTCTGTAGTGGGTTGGACTGACTGCAGGCACGCTGTCTCCAAACTGTCTGTCTGTTCGGTCCGTTGAGCAGATGTTCTGGATGTTCTGGTCAGATCCCATGATCCTCCTCGGCTGCGGTTCTGTTGAGACTGTGATGTTCACTCCTCTGAAGAAGTCTGGTCCTGAACATCTGAGGAGGGTCATGAGGTCTGACTGAAAGCTCCAGACCGCTCTGTGTGTGTTTGTGTGTGTGTGTGTGTGTGTGTGTGTGTGTGTGTGTGTGTGTGTGTTAATTATCAGGTATTTTTAAATGTCTGGTAGTCTGGTTCGGCACCTGTTGCCATGGTGAGGAGAGATGACTGCTGCAGATCGATGACTAGCTGCACTCACACATCACACACTGTGTGTGTGTGTGTGTGTGTGTGTGTGTGAGTGTGTGTGTGTGTGTGAGCTGCCTGTCTGCAGTACAAACATGTGAGAGTGTGTTTGGTCTTTGTAACACAGATTGTCTGAGTGACGCCATGTGAGTCACTTACGATGCAGCTGACCTGTGAGTTTCCTGCTGAGCTCCGTCGGCTCGTTTAAAGGTCCAGTCGGTGTCGGTTCCTCTCAGATTGCCTGCTGGTTCTGAATGTTTCACTCAACTCAGAAAGAGCCTGACGACGTTAACGAGGGAACAGTTTGTGTCCTCGCTGAGGAGTTTGAGTTGTGAATCTGTCGCCTGCAGCTCCGTCTCGTCCCTTCACTCCCACAGCCTGATAACAGAAGAGGATCAGCGTCACAACTCTTCTTCTCTGACTTTAATTCTGAATTTAAAATCAGATCCCAAAACATTTTTTCAGTGACTTTAATCCTCGTTTGACGAACAAATCCCTGAACTGATGCTTGTTTTGCTCCGTAGACACATTTTTTGTTGAACAACAGCAGTAAGTGAACACGTGGCGTTTCGTCATTAAATGCTTTTAATGTGAAGCTGCAGCCGGAGGAAGTGTTAACACAGCGTCCTGTCCTGTGATCAGTGAGCCGGTCTGAACCTGACGGGCAGAACCGGGCAGCACCGTCTGACCGGACCTTCTCTCTGCAGGGCCACATGGAGGGCGAGGTCTGGGGTCTGGCTGCTCACCCCGTCCTCCCCGTCTGCGCCACCGTCAGCGACGATAAAACTCTGCGCCTGTGGGAGACGTCAGCCAATCACCGCATGGTGGCCGTCCGCAAGCTGAAGCGAGGTCAGATAAAGGGCCAGACCGCCACGTTCATGGTTCCATCTTCACTGATTATTCTCTGATGTTTTCAGACGACCTTCGTTTCTGTTCGGCTCTGAATCGTTGTCGTCCTCCAGGCGGTCGCTGCTGCGCCTTCTCTCCTGACGGGAAGGCGTTGGCGGTCGGTCTGAGCGACGGCGGCGTGCTGGTGGTGAACGCCGACACGCTGGAGGATCTGCTGAGCTTCCACCACCGCCGTGACGCCATCTCTGACGTCCGCTTCACTCCAGGTACACACACACACACACACACACACATCAACACAAACGTGTGTGTTTCTACTCAGAGATTAAAATCCACCCTCTGCTCTCAGATTCGGGTAAGTTCCTGGCGGTGGCGTCACACGACAGCTTCGTGGACATCTACAACGTGCTGACCAGTAAGAGGGTGGGGATCTGCAAAGGAGCGTCCAGCTACATCACACACATCGACTGGGACGCTCGAGGTAACACACACCTTCACGCTCACACCAACACCTGGACGCACCTGCTCCGTTAATGACATCACAATCAGGGTCCAGTTTGTAAGTGAGATTAAGTCACAAACACTGAGAGCTTCTCAGTGAAGCCGGAGACATGTTGTCCATCAGTCCTCTGGATCTGGACCTGAGGGGGACGGAGGAGGTGTCGTGATTATTGATGATCAGAGAAGGTTAAACACGACGTCTGCGACCACACGAGACTCTGACGGGTTCATAGTGATGTTAGAATGTGAAGTAACGACACTCAGAACGATTAACTCGAGTGGATGTTGGAGCAGGTGACACGACATTGATCGAAATGAGTCTTAATTTCTGAATCTGTTCTCGGTGTGGACGGTAGAGCAGGTGGAGGTTCTACAGTCGACGTCCTCGTTAATATCGGACCTGTCGGCGTTGAGCTGATCGAGGATCAGCGTCACGTTCATGAGCTTCACTGTGTTGCAGGTAAACTGCTTCAGGTGAACACAGGAGCCAAAGAACAGCTGTTCTATGAAGCTCCGCGAGGAAAGAGACAGACCATCAGGAACTCTGAGGTCAGTGTGTGTGTGTGTGTGTGTGTGTGTGTGTGACCAGTCTACCTACGATTAGAAATATGTGTCTTCACCTGTTCCCTTCCTCTGACTGTCATGTTCTGGTGTGTGTGTGCAGCTGGAGCGGATGGAGTGGTCCAGTTGGACCTGTGTTCTGGGCTCCAGCTGTGATGGAATATGGCCGACGCACAGCGACATCACCGACATCAACGCGGCGTCGCTCACCAGAGACCAAACGCTGCTCGCGACCGGAGACGACTTCGGCTTCCTCAAACTCTTCAGCTACCCTGTTCGGGTACGACAGAACCACCGGTTCTGTTTCAGACGAGACGATTATCAGATGAACAGCAGGTGGTGATTTTCTTTCCTCCTCTTTCAGGGTCAGTACGCTCGTTTTAAGCGTTACGTGGGCCACAGCGCCCAGGTGACCAACGTCCGCTGGGCCCAGGACGACTCCACCCTGCTGACGGTGGGCGGGGCCGACACCGCCCTGATGATCTGGGCCAGGGAGCGAGGAGGCGGAGTCAGCGTGGAGGGGGAGGGGCCTTTGTGTCGCGACAACCGACCGCTGGTGGACAGCGAGGAGTCTGACGACGACATCGAGGAGGACGGAGGTGGGTGTGTGTTTTTATTCAAACAATGAAGGAGGTTCTCTTCGTTCTTCAGCTGAGGTTGCCGTGGAGACGGTTCCTTTTTTCATAATGAGCCCTAAAACCAGATACGTTAACGCTCAAGTGACTGAGACCTCGAGTGGCCGAGGTGATGATGACGGGGAGAAACGAAGAGAGAGCAAATGTTCATGGGGCCAAAAACGACCCGGGTCAGTTTGCAGAACTCTAATTCATGAGTGTGTGTGTGTGTGTGTGTGTGTGTGTGTGTGTGTGTGTGTGTGTGTGTGTGTGTGTGTGTGTGTGTCCGTAGGCTACGACAGCGACGTCGCCCGCGAGAAGACGGTGGATTACACCACGAAGATGTACGCCAGCAGCATCAGAGAGATGAGAGGGACCAAACCTCACCAGCAGCTGAAGGAGCTGTCTGCTGAGGAGAGGTATGCACACACACACACACACACACACACACACACACACAGACACACACACACGTCACCATGACAACAGGTAGTTTTAAACAGTTGAACCAGAGTTTGAAGCTGCATCTCTGCTGGTTTGTGTTTGCAGACGAGCTGCTGCTGAAACTTTAAACTCTGTAAACCTTTAGAAACAGTGTGTGTGTGTGTGTGTGTGTGTGTGTGTGTTAAGGTGTGTGTTTTTGCATCTGGTGCATGCTCGGGCTGCTGCATGATGGGTGACTGTTGTTTTGTCCCTGATGATGAACTTCAGTGAGTTTAAAGGGCGACGGTGAAGGTTCAGATCTGCAGGTTCGACTGTCCGACAGCTGAAAACATGATGAACAACTTCACACCAAAACACACGAAGACGTTTCTAAAGTCCTCAGCACCACGTGTGCTGCGTCAGGAGGCTCACCTCCATCACAAGATGTTTGATAAAAGAGGAAGAAGACTCTAAATGTTTTTGTAAATTTGCAGAAGTCGTTCTTTTCCATCCACAGGAACTTGATGACCTGTAACTTAAAGTGATACCTGCTGCTCCGAGGACGAGCGGCAGGCTTTGGCAGTCACAATCAGGCTTTTCACGCTGCATCCTGTTAGCCCAGCGCTATCTTTAGCCCTGAGCTAACAGCTGATGGGGATAACTGCCCCTTTCACACACATTGTAAACCCGTGTTGACCTCCGCCCTCGGCTGAGCGGTCCATTAGCCGGGCTAGCAGCTCCGTTAGCCGGGCTAGCAGCTCAGTTAGCCCGAACGTTGGACCCACTTCAGCACGTGAACACTTTTAGTCCGTCAGCTAAAATGTTGACTGTTAAACTCGTCCTTTAAGTTCCTGCAGTGGAAAAGGCAGAAAGGACAGTAACTCAAACACACTGTTTTGTCCCTTGGCGGCGCCCTTACCTCCTGAGTGCTGCTGCTGCTGCTGTCTGGCTTTTGCTCGTAGAGACTCTAAATATCTGTGTTGTGTTTTGACTTGCATTCCCTGGAGGCAGGGCATTGTCAAGTAAGTATGACCTGATACTTACTGTGCAGACGACGGATATGTTCTGTATATTCATCTGTGAATCCAGTCAGATAATCCCAGAAGAAACCAACAGCAGTGTCTTTATCCAAAGTACTGTGAACATGTGACCAGTAACTAAAGACCGACTGTCAGACAAACGGAGTGGAGTAAAAAGTAAATATCAGTCTGGTTACATGGACTCAGTGTACCTGAAACCACTTTATTAACTTTAGAGAACAAAGTCTCAAACAGTCACATCAGTATCAGACGGAGGAGGAGCAGGTCCGCTGTGAGAAATGATTCTGAGTTCTGTCTCGGTCCGATTCTCTTCCATAAAACATTCAACATTGATTTCAGTTCATTTTAACATCTGTGGTTCAGTCAGCTGCATCTTCATCTTTACTTTCTGTTTCTCATCTCGTCTTCACTCCTCCGTCATCCTCTCTTATAAACTCAGCTGATTCCTCCTCTTCCTCTCCTCCTCCTCTCCATCTCCTCTCCTCCTCCTCTCTTCTTCCTCTGTTCTTCCTCTCCTCTCCTCTTCCTCTCCTCTTCCTCTCCTCTTCCTCTCATCCTCCTCTCCTCCTCCTCTCCTCCTCCTCCTCTCCACTTCCTCTCCTCTCCTCCTCCTCTCCTCTTCCTCTCCTCTTCCTCTCCTCCTCCTCTCTTCCTCCTCTCCTCTTCCTCTCCTCCTCCTCTCCTCCTCCTCTCCTCCTCCTCTCCTCTTCCTCTCCTCTTCCTCTCCTCCTCCTCTCCTCTTCCTCTCTCCTCCTCTCCTCTTCCTCTCTTCTTCCTCTCCTCCTCCTCTCATCTTTCTCTCCTCTTCCTCTCATCCTCCTCTCCTCTTCCTCTCCTCTTCCTCTCCTCCTCCTCCTCTCCTCTCCTCCTCCTCTCCTCTTCCTCTCCTCTTCCTCTCCTCCTCCTCCTCTCCTCTCCTCCTCCTCCTCTCCTCTCCTCTCCTCCTCCTCTTCCTCTCCTCTCCTCTCCTCTCCTCCTCCTCTCCTCTCCTCTTCCTCTTCCTCTTCCTCTCCTCTTCCTCTCCTCCTCCTCTGCTCTTCCTCTCCTCTTCCTCTCCTCTCCTCTCCTCTCCTCTCCTCTCCTCCTCCTCTCCTCTCCTCTTCCTCTTCCTCCTCCTCTCCTCTTCCTCTCCTCCTCCTGTCCTCCTCCTCTCCTCTTCCTCTCCTCCTCCTCCTCCTCTCCTCCTCCTCCTCCTCTCCTCCTCCTCTCCTCTTCCTCTCCTCCTCCTCTCCTCTTCCTCTCCTCCTCCTCTCCTCCTCCTCTCCTCTTCCTCTCCTCTCCTCTCCTCCTCCTCTTCCTCTCCTCTTCCTCTCTTCTTCCTCTACTCTTCCTCTTCCTCTCCTCTTCCTCTCCTCTTCCTCTCCTCCTCCTCTCCTCTTCCTCTCCTCTTCCTCTCCTCCTCCTCTCCTCTTCCTCTCCTCTTCCTCTCCTCTCCTCTTCCTCTCCTCCTCCTCTCCTCCTCCTCTCCTCTTCCTCTCCTCTTCCTCTCCTCCTCCTCCTCTCCTCCTCCTCTCTACTTCCTCTCATCCTCCTCTCCTCCTCCTTTCCTCCTCCTCTCCTCCTCCTCTCTACTTCCTCTCATCCTCCTCTCCTCTTCCTCTCCTCTCTTCTTCCTCTCCTCCTCCTCTCCTCCTCCTCTCCTCTTCCTCTCTTCTTCCTCTCCTCCTCCTCTCCTCTTCCTCTCCTCTTCCTCTCCTCCTCCTCTCCCCTTCCTCTCTTCTTCCTCTCCTCCTCCTCTCCTCTTCCTCTCCTCTTCCTCTCTTCTTCCTCTCCTCCTCCTCTCCTCTTCCTCTCCTCTCCTCTTCCTCTCCTCCTCCTCTTCTCCTCCTCTCCACCTTCCTCTCCTCTTCCTCTCCTCCTCCTCTCTTCCTCCTCCTCTCTTCTTCCTCTCCTCCTCCTCTCCTCTTCCTCTCCTCTTCCTCTCCTCCTCCTCTCCACTTCCTCTCCTCTCCTCCTCCTCTCCTCTTCCTCTCCTCTTCCTCTCCTCCTCCTCTCCTCCTCCTCTCCTCTTCCTCTCCTCTTCCTCTCCTCCTCCTCTCCTCCTCCTCTCCTCTTCCTCTCCTCCTCCTCTCCTCTTCCTCTCCTCTTCCTCTCCTCCTCCTCTCCTCCTCCTGTCTCTCAGTCTTCATCATCTGTGTGTCATCAGAGGTGTGCGGTTCTGATCCACAGCCCGGTTTCTGTCCTGTTGTCAGTCTCCATGCCGCTCACACAGAAGCATCTAAAGCTGGATTAACATTACATCACTGTGACATCATCGCTCCTGACCACATCTAACCATCAGGATGTTCGAGGATGTGATCAGTAACAGCAGGATAAAGACAGACGCCTCCACAGGGGGGCGCCAGAGCCCTCGAGCAGAGGCAGCAGGAGGTGAATCCTCCCTGTCAGAGTCAGAACTCACCTGATGTGGACACACAGGCCGTGTCTCAGTCCAGGGTCTGCATCCTTCAGAGGCCAATTACATCACAACGCCGCGGGAGGGCCGTCCTTTCCCTTCTGTCTGGAGGACGCACCGCTGCTGTCCTTCATGGCCTCACATATCCCAACATATCGCCCGAAAAAGAAGAAAGAAAGAGAGAAATGGCGATATCACGTGGCGTAGATCGTCACTCTCACAGGCCTGGGCGGCAGAAATCATGACGTGAGGGTAAGGGGCGGGAACTTCTGGTGACGCAACCAGGAAGTGCTCCAAAGACTCGACCGTCCCATCAACGGTTGACGCAGCCGTCGAAGGATGCAGACCTGAACTGAGACACAGCAACAGACATGACTCTGAAATTGATGTTGTGATGTCATTCAGTGTGACATCACTTCCTGAGGAGATCTTTGTCTCTGCTGTCCTTTAAGAATAAAGCTCAACCAGTCACATAACAAACAGACATCATGAAACAGACGCACCTCATCTGTCGGTTCTGGTCCCGAGACTGAAACATGTCAGACTGCATGTTGGTCTGTTAAAGGAGCAGTCCGTAGTTCTGGTGAAGAAACGTTAATGAGCAGACAAAGATCCTCATTGGCTGATTTTAAACAAACTAAATAAACAAACTGACCTTAAAGGACAATAAAGGACAAAGTTTATATGTGGCGGACCCTGCCACCTCTCTATCTTCACACAGTGTTCTGGGAGCTTATTTTCCTCTGAGAACAGTTTGTGTTATTATCTCATTAATATTGTAAATGATAAAATCCAGATTGTCCAAAACTACATAGTGCCCCTTTAACACAATAAGCTATGCTAGCATGTTAGCCTTGACAGCACAAACATTAAAAAACAAGCACCTGCTAGCATTTTGTTAGCATGTAGCCACTGCTAGTCACATTATAGTGTCTCTGAGGCCTGCGTGTGTGTGTGTGTGTAAGCATGTGTGTGTGTGTGTGTGTGTGTAAGCATGTGTGTGTGTGTGTGTGTGTGTGTGTGTGTGTGTGTGTGTGTGTTATCTAAAGCTCTGTACCTTGGTTCTGTCCCTCTGCTGTCCAGGGGATCCAGGTAACACCTGTCCACCTGTCCGTCCACCTTATAGTCTGTCTGTGCAGTGCCTCCACTGTGTGTGTGTGTGTGTGTGTGTGTGTGTGTGTGTGTGTGTGTGTGTGTGGCATCACCTCACTCCGTCCTCTCTGGGTTTATAATCCCAGAACAACGTCTGAGGGGGATGAATGTTTGTAGACACTTTAAACGGTTCTGGTTCTGAACTCGCGGGTCGAGATCGTGTGTTTGTAGGATTTAAAGTCACGTGTGGTTTAATTCTCTCCTCGTCTGACGCACTAACTCATTTTACAAGTACGAGCAGCATCTGTCTGTCCTACCTGTCTGTCTGCAGACTGTCTCACTGACTGTTCCTCCACCTGTCTGTCCTCCAGACCTCAGCACATTGCGATGTGAATGTCCAGTTGATTGATTCACTGATTAACAGACCGATTGATCCTGCAGGCCTCCGGTGAGTCGAGCGGCACCTCAGCCGGAGAAACTCCAGAAAAACAACGTGTCAAAGAAGAAGAGGCTGGTGGAGGTACGCCTGTCTCTCTACCTGTCTCCCTCTCAGGCTGTCTGTCTGTCCTCCTGATCATCTGTCTCTCCTGTCCTCTCCCTCCGTAGGACCTGGTTTTGGATCACGTGTTTGGTTTTCGGGGCTACGATTGTCGCAACAACCTGCACTACCTCAACGACGGCACGGATATCGTCTACCACACTGCCGCCACCGCCATCGTCCACAGCCTCAGCAACGGTAACCACGGCAACGCACACAGACATCTCTGACACCACCACACTGCAGACAGCAACATTAAACCTACACTCTGCAGCGTAACGAGCTTAAAACTAGCTTTATTTTGATGTTTGTGGCTAAAATAGATTTATTAAAATGTGTATTAGATGACAACGAGACAGAAACTTGAAGCTGCTGCAGTGGGAATCGAACCTGCAACCTTTCAGATCACAGTGATGTGTTCACGTGTCTTTCTCTGCTGCAGGAACTCAGAGCTTCTACCTGGAGCACACTGACGACATCCTCTCTCTGACCGTCAACCAGCATCCGAAATACAAAAATGTCATCGCCACGGGGCAGATCGGTACACTGAGTGTGTGTGTGTGTGTGTGTGTGTGTGTGTGTGTGTGTGTTTCTGCATGCCAGTGTGTTTCTCTACTAACTCCTCTGAACTAAATGAGCCCTGCTTTTCTCTCCTCGGCTTCATGTTTAACCTGCTTGCTTTACTTTTTGTCCACTGAGAGAATAGAAACCGACTGAACACACTGTTTTAAAAAGGACCAGACTCCCTTCACAAATTAGCTAATTTAAGGAGTTGTTGAGTTAAAACAAACTTTATAACGTTGTGAAACTGTGTCTCTGACTAATTCTTCATTATTTTGAGCTACTTGTAAATTCAGCATTAAATATAATACATGAAGCCAACTATTAACCACAATTTCACCAGACTCCCTTCACAAATCAGCTAATTTAAGGAGTTGTTGAGTTAGAACAAACTTTCTAACGTAGTGAAACTGTGTCTCTGACAGATTCTAACTGGTTGTGTCCTTGTTGTAAATTCAGCATTAAATCAGAAGCTGAAGTTGTTTGTCTCCTTGTACAAAGTGTCAGTTTGTGGCAGCATGTCTGTACCAGCCTGTCTGCTTCTGTGTCTAAAGTGCTAAAGTCTTACCTGCCAACACTGATCAGCTGTTTGAACACACTGTTTACACTGATGTCACCATTTACACTCCATTTATGAAAGAAGAAACATGTTATTGATCTAAACATGTCACATGTTACAAAGACACTAAACAGGAACAATATAGGCTCCTTCTTTGTCCCCGTGGAGAAAGTCCCCAGACTCCCTTAACAAATGTGTCAGTTTAGTGAGTTGTTGAGTTGGAGACACTTTATAAACTCTGTGAAACTCTGTCTCTGACTCATTCTGCATTATTTGGACCTTCTTGTTAATTCAGCAGATGTTCTACATGAACTTCTTTCTGTCTTTGAGTAGAAACATGGAGTCTGTTTGTCTCAGAGTTGGACAGGTTTGTTTGCACATAGAGCAGGAAGTGACATCAGGTCACAGGTGGACGGATGTTAATACCAGGTGTGAACAGGCTCTCAAACCACCTGGTGAACATAGTGGAGAATTCAGCATCTAAAGAGGCAGATATTTCCCTCAGGAGGTGTCGGAGACCAAACAGAGCTAAAAGTCAGAGAAGACTCATTAAATCACCTCGGTGATCCTTGTTTCTGCTGAAAACAACAAGACAAATAAAACCGTTCCTGCAGATAAACAACACGCTCCACGTTCGTCTGAGCAGCTCTTTACTGTCATGGCTGACGTTTGAAACGACTCACTTCAGGTTTTGTCTGTTTTTTTTGTTTTGTTTATGTATGTGTGTGTGTTGGCTGGCCTCATTTGTCACCATCGCTCTCACCACACCTCAGGTGACGTCAGTGAACTCCCAGGTAAAAACCAAGCCGCACCGCCTCTCCCACCACGACAGACACCCTGAAACCCAGACACAACCTGCAGAATTAGTCCAACTGGACTTTTAGGTACTGTGAGTAAGTCAGGATTAAATAAAACTCACTGATTCAGACGGAACTCTTTTTGTTTTACTGGACTAAACTCTGACATCAGGTCAGGATCTTCAGACAGAGACTCTCTTCAGTCCTTCAGCTGATGGTTCTGGTTCTCAGGGTGTTTGCGGGCTGCATTGATCCGTCTGACTGCTCGGTTCTGCTCCAACAACTTTCTGTGACGTTGTGTCGTCCTGGTGACATCACAGACCTGGATTCATCTCCTCTCTCCTCGTGTCTCGTGATGTTCCTGCAGGCACCACGCCGTCCATCCACGTGTGGGACGCCATGAGTAAGCAGACGCTGTCCATCCTTCGCTGTCCGCACACGAAAGGCGTCGGCTACGTGAACTTCAGCGCCACGGGGAAGCTGCTGCTGTCGGTCGGCGTGGAGCCTGAACACACCATCACTGTGTGGCGCTGGCAGGAAGGTCCGACCGACATCCGTTCAATAGTTTTATCTACGAATAATGTGATCAGAACCGGACAGAACACTGACTGTCTCCTCTGCAGGATCTAAGGTGTGCAGTAAAGCCGGACACCCGGACCGGATCTTCGTGGTGGAGTTCCGTCCGGACTCTGACTCTCAGTTCGTGTCGGTGGGAATCAAACATGTGAAGTTCTGGACGCTCGCTGGCGGCGCTCTGATGTACAAGAAGGGCGTGGTGGGAACGGTGGAGGACGGCAGGATGCAGACGATGCTGTCGGTCGCCTTCGGTGCTGTGAGTTAAAATCTGATCTGAAGAGGTTGTTGAACTGAGTCGAGCTGATTGAAGTGAAGACCGACACATAAATCATCTCTACGATGAATTACTGTTGTTTGTTTGCAGAATAACTTGACGTTCACCGGAGCCATTAACGGAGACGTGTACGTGTGGCGGGATCACTACCTGCTGAGGGTGGTGGCGAAGGCTCACACCGGACCGGTCTTCACCATGTACACCACGCTGAGGGACGGACTCATCGTCACCGGCGGCAAGGAGAGGCCGTGAGTGACAAACACACCCCAAACACATCCGACCTGAACCTGAAACACGTCTGACCTGAACCCCAAACACATCCGACCTGAACCTGAAACACGTCTGACCTGAACCCAAAACATGTCCGACCTGAACCCGAAACATGTCCGACCTGAACCCCAAACACATCAGACCTGAACCCGAAAACTGTCCGACCTGAACCCGAAACACATCTGACCTGAACCCCAAACACATCCGACCTGAACCCAAAACATGTCCGACCTGAACCCCAAACACATCAGACCTGAACCCGAAAACTGTCCGACCTGAACCCGAAAACCGTCTGACCTGAACCCAAAACACGTCCGACCTGAACCTCAAACATGTCCGACCTGAACCCGAAACACGTCTGACCTGAACCTCAAACACATCCGACCTGAACCCGAAACACATCAGACCTGAACCCGAAACACGTCTGACCTGAACCCAAAACATGTCCGACCTGAACCCAAAACACGTCTGACCTGAACCCGAAGCACATCTGACCTGAACCTCAAACATGTCCGACCTGAACCCGAAACACATCAGACCTGAACCCGAAACACGTCTGACCTGAACCCGAAACACGTCTGACCTGAACCTCAAACACATCCGACCTGAACCCGAAACACATCAGACCTGAACCCGAAACACATCAGACCTGAACCCGAAAACCGTCTGACCTGAACCCCAAACACATCCGACCTGAACCCCAAACATGTCCGACCTGAACCCGAAACACATCCGACCTGAACCCGAAACACATCCGACCTGAACCCGAAACACATCAGACCTGAACCCGAAAACTGTCCAACCTGAACCCGAAACGCATCTGACCTGAACCCAAAACACGTCCGACCAGAACCCCAAACACATCCGACCTGAACCCGAAAGACGTCCGACCTGAACCCAAAAACCGTCTGACCTGAACCCAAAACACATCTGACCTGAACCCGAAACACATCAGACCTGAACCCCAAACATGTCCAACCTGAACCCCAAACACATCCGACCTGAACCCGAAACACATCAGACCTGAACCCGAAAACTGTCCGACCTGAACCCGAAACACATCAGACCTGAACCCGAAAACTGTCCGACCTGAACCCCAAACACATCCGACCTGAACCCCAAACATGTCCGACCTGAACCCGAAACACATCCGACCTGAACCCGAAACACATCCGACCTGAACCCGAAACACATCAGACCTGAACCCGAAAACTGTCCAACCTGAACCCGAAACGCATCTGACCTGAACCCAAAACACGTCCGACCAGAACCCCAAACACATCCGACCTGAACCCGAAAGACGTCCGACCTGAACCCAAAAACCGTCTGACCTGAACCCAAAACACATCTGACCTGAACCCGAAACACATCAGACCTGAACCCCAAACATGTCCGACCTGAACCCCAAACACATCCGACCTGAACCCGAAACACATCAGACCTGAACCCGAAAACTGTCCGACCTGAACCCGAAACACATCAGACCTGAACCCGAAAACTGTCCGACCTGAACCCCAAACACATCCGACCTGAACCCAAAAACCGTCCAACCTGAACCCGAAAACCGTCCGACCTGAACCCGAACAGGACACAGATAAGGAGAGGCCGCGAGTGACATCAGCTGAGAGACTGCACCTGTCAGACACCATCACAGAGCTCCACACATTTTAACACTGTGTGTGTGTGTGTGTGTGTGTGTGTGTGTGTGTGTGTGTGTGTGTCAGGACGAAGGAGGGCGGCGCCGTGAAGCTCTGGGATCAGGAGATGAAACGCTGCCGAGCGTTCCAGCTGGAGACGGGTCAGCAGGTGGAGTGCGTCCGATCCGTCTGCAGAGGAAAGGTAAGAACTTCTGACCGTGATCTTCATCCCTCAGTGCTCGTCCTCCCTCCTTCCTCCTCATCAGCCCCTCCTCCTCTTCATCCTCAGGGTAAGATCCTGGTGGGGACGAAGGACGGCGAGATCATCGAGGTCGGGGAGAAGAACGCGGCGTCCAACCTGCTGCTGGACAGTCACGCTCGGGGAGGAATCTGGGGTCTGACTGCTCATCCTGCTAAAGATCTCTGCATCACCGCCAGCGACGACGCCACCATCCGCCTGTGGGACCTCACGGACAGGGTGCACACACACACACACACACACACACACACACACACACACACACCAACATCTACATAGATCTCAGATCTCCGTCAAGTGGACGTCTCCTGCAGGATGTTGGATGATTGTTAATTTCTTTTTCCTCTCTTTCCGTAGAAACTGTTGAACAAAGTGTGCGTCGGCCACGCGGCCCGCTGCGTGAGCTACAGCGCCGACGGAGAGATGCTGGCGGTGGGGATGAAGAACGGCGAGTTCCTCCTCCTCCTCGCCAACTCGCTGAAGATGTGGGCGAAGAAACGAGACCGCAGCGCCGCCATCCAGGACATCCGGTGGGAGAGACAGAACACAGCCATTAGATATCCAGCAGGAGTCGTGAAACTCACAAACAGAACGTGACAAAAACGACCTTTGTGTGTGTGCAGGTTCAGTCCGGACCGCCGGCTGCTGGCCGTCGGGTCGGTGGAGAGCACGGTGGACGTTTACGACGTGAGCGGAGGTCCGAGTCTGAACCGGCTGGTTTA